>PVJN01005106.1:0-84349 GCA_004026805.1 Lasiurus borealis | reverse complement strand
AGGCTTTGGGACACACCCCTAGCCTTTAGGCAGGAAATAACAGAAATTAACATGATACAAACAGATAGTTTCAACTAAACAATTAGTAATCAGCTCTGACCTTTCAGAGCAATTAAGGTTTGCCAGCCTTCTGGCCTTCCGTTTACATCCACCTAGTGAGAACAATTAAATCCACCTAGTGAGAACAATATTTGGTCTCTGACATGTGTGTGTGTGTGTGTGTGTGTATGTCCCAAAAATGAATATACACACTTTGAATAATTATAAAGGCAGTGTTTATTAAAATACATCAGTTTCAAAATTGAACTATGTACTCTTAAAGTGTGTATACATTTTTTGAGAAATGCTACATACATGTATGTGTATGTGTGTGTAAACATAATACATATGTATTAAACATACTATACTCTAAACACATTTAAAGATAGGGACTGTACCTTTCATATCATGGTATCATCTTGCACAATGATAACAAATGCTTATTCATGGATGCCAAATTTACTCCGTGTTTGTATGCTACTCCCTCCAGTGATTCTAGTGTACAGATGACTTGGGAAGTTCCTATGCCTAAGCCTGTCTCAGTAAACACTGTACACAGAAAGACAAGAACAGGAGTACTGAGTACTAAGCAAGAAATATATCTGTTTATACAATGAGTATAGTATTCTATATTGGGATGCAGTGATTATATTGTAATGGTGAGTGAAGAATCTATAATGAAATATTTTACATTTACCTTTTTATTATATAAGGACTTATTTTGTAAATATTACTATTTTAAATGGGAAAGGACTCAAACCACTTTAGTCCAAAGCACTGCTCCACCATTCAGTAGCTTATGGCATTAAGTAAATAATTTCCTTTCTAACTATTAGTAGTCCAAATTTGTAATAATGAAGTGACATTTCCAATCATTATAGGATTGTGGAAAGGATTAAGTGAACTTACTGGAAATGGTGTCTATACACTTTGAATCTGAGACTACTTGTAATGAGCCTAGAAGTCCCTTCCCATCACCACCCAGCACCATTTCTTAGTGGGAGTTCTGAACTACACTTGATGCCTAGAATGAAAAAGTATGTTTAGCTACTTATATAAAGGTATCTTACGTAATAAAGAGATAATATGCAAATTGACCATCACCCCTCATAAGATGGTTGCCTCTAACCAGGCCAACAGAGGGGTTAGTGAGGGATGACCAAACAACTGAACAAGCAGGCTGCATGGGGTGCCCAGGCCAGCAGGGGGGTTAGTGAGGGATGACCAAATGACTGAACAAGTGGGCTGCATGGGGCAAACAAGCCGGCAGGGGGGTTAGTGAGAGATAACCAAACAACTAACTAAACAAGTAGGCTGCGTAGGGTGACCAGGCAAGCAGGGGGGAGTGTTAGGGGTGACTAGTCTGGCATGGGGGGCATTTGCGGACAACCAGGACAGCAGGGGGAGCAGTTAGGATGGCAGGGTGGACAGTAAGAGGTGACCAGGCTGGTGGGGAAGGGCAGTTATGGGTGACCATGCCAGCGAGGGGGGGTGCAGTTAGGGGCAACTAGGCTGGCAAGGGGAGCACTTAAGGGTGATTAGGCTTGCATGAGGGGAAATTAGTGGCAACCAGGCCAGCAGGAAAGAGGCAGTTAGGGGCGACCAGACAGGTAGGCAGGTGAGCAATTAGGAGCCAGCAGTCCATGCTTGTGAGAGGGATGTCCAACTGCAATCAGATATCTCCCAAGGGGTCCCAAATTGAAGAGGGTGCAGGCTGGGCTGAGGGGATCCCCACTGCCCATGCACAAATTTTGTGCACCGGGCATCTAGTAGTCATTATATTTTCTTAGATTACTCAGCCATTCATTCTTGTTGTTTTTGAATACTATTATAGTTCAAGAGATAATAATGGGAAAAATATATATAAATTTTAAAAAGATAATTTTCTGCCTTTATGGATCTTAATAGTCTATTGGGATATATATTTGTTAATCAGGAATAATAAAATTATTTTATAATTATTAGAGGCTGTAAATGAGAAGCACATAATTTTAATACCATGAAAACAGAGACCTTGCACTATCTAGGAGATCAGTGAAAGCTTTCCTGAGCAAGTTAGGTCTGAATTAGAATCTGAAAAATAGGAGTTAACCAAACAGATATGGTAGGAGAAAAAGAAGAATTCTTAACTGGTAAGGTGCATGTTCAAAGGACATGAAGAAAGCCAGAATGTCCAGAGCACAAAAAAAGAGTAAGCGAGTAAGGAGATATCAGGGGTCAAATTATGTGGAATCCTGAAGTGTGACTTCCAGATCCCTACCAATATCTTATGAGCAAGTACCACAATATCAGTGTCCCAACCCAGTATCTCAAATATCAGGCCATGATAACATATTGTCATCTCTTTCACCTACAAACTTCTGTATCTTATAATCCAGTCTGTAATCTAGCAATCACTTGAACCAACATTATGATCTACCATCAGTTGAATGACTGCTTGTGAAGATGCTATTCATGACAACCATGAAAAAATTGACAACTTATTATGGCATCTAGTATTTGCTAAGGACTCTGGGGACTCCTATTAGAGTTAATACTTCATAGTATTTGGGTGTTATCTTGGAGCTGAACAAATTATACCACCCATACTTCTGAAATGGGGCAAACCTGTTATTATCTGCTTTGGAGACACAATTCATAGCCTTTTTGTACTAGTAGTAATGCTCCTCCAACCAAGTTATATACTTTATTTCCTGCTGTGGAGTTTCACTCTTCTCTCAAAAGCTATCATACCTTATCACTTTCTGATTTACACAAGTCATTGTCTTTTTCTGTCTGCCCTTTTTAATATTCTTCAAATAAAAGGCATCTGAATATGCTTACAATCTTTAATCTCAACTAACATCATGTTCTAATAGGATGTATTAGAAATATTTAGGGTGCAATGTCTTTTATCAGCAGAATAATTAGAACACTTTTAAATCCCTGAGGTCTTGGTATAGCAATACAGTCCCCCTCCCTACTTCATCCTCAATATCAAGCTTTATGGTACCTAAGATCTCTATTTCCACGTATCTCTGTTTCTCTTCTATAATCCTAGTACCTACACAGTGATTGAATGTCACTGTGGTCAATACTTTCTAACACAGAGATGGTTATAAATGTGGTACATTATTTCTTTGAAGCTGTAATCTGTCATGCACACCAATCTTTACAATCCATTTCAGTGTCCTGGCCATATATTGATAGGTGACTACCAGAACAGGTTAGCAGGAATGGTTTCTCCTTGAACTATTTCAAGTTTGCCTACTGTTCCTGGATATTTAATATTTTTAAATATAAAATTATTCAGACACTTGTTAAAGTGGCAAGGAAGATTTTATTTCAGGACTTTTATTATAAGTTCAAAAGTAATGCAATGAAGGAAAGAGATAGGGCCAACTTTGAATACAACAGAGAGAAGTGAGGATTTATAGCCAAGGAGCAAGATGAGGGGTCAGTTGCAGAAAAAGACAAAGAAGAGAGTCATCGAGGGTTGAGAAATTCTCTCTAAACTGACTTAATAGGATTCTTATTGAAGAGAGACCAGGTTGGTCAGATATCAAAGATGTGCATATTCTCAGGAAAGTGACTTCGTAAGGTTCTTACTACAGCTGGACTAGGCAGACTAAGGACAAGTTTTAGCTGAAAAGGGCTCAGAGGAGCCTACCAAAGGTTCATCAAACCCAGCTGGTGTGTGTTGCTCAGTGGTTGAGCATCAATCCAGGAACCAGGAGATCATGGTTCAATTCCCAGTGAGGGCCCATACCCGAGTTGCGGGCTTGACTCCAGTGCGAGGCATGCAGAAGGCAGCCAATCAAAGATGTTCCTATCTTATGGATGTTTCTATCTCTCTATCCCTCTCTCTTCTTATTTCTCTAAAAATCAATAAAAACATTAAAAATAATTTTAGTCAACGAGAGATTCTTTGTCAATATCTAATATGGTGGTCTTTTTGCCTGGTTTTATAGCCTCTTTCCCAAACAGGTGGTTCTTGAAAGAAGTGTGATGTATATAGTTCCATTCAAGTTAGGGATACAGAAATAAAAAAGCCAGGGATCAAAACACATATTCACTACTTCCTGTGCCACCATGGGCAGGTACTACTAGTATAAATGGGACATAAAAGAGTATCTTATGTTACAGGTGTTAAATTATATAATGTATGTAGTATAAGAGATATTCAAAGATAAAATGCATTTTTAAAGCACTAAGCCCAATGATTGGCCCACAGTAAGCACACAATATCACCTTTTATTTAAATAATCATATAAGCTCTCCTCCTACTTCAGTGTAAGCATTTTAAAGACAAGGCTTTATCTATTTTGATACCAATGTATTTCCTAAATAAAAATACTTGTAAAATGAATGATTATAAAAAATCACATGCTCTCATCTCATCAATGTAAAAATTAAAGGAAAAAAATTATGGTTGTTAGTTCTGCTACAACTCCGCATAACCCATGTCAAAGGCATGCACCTTGGTTGCATATGAGAGAGACACATTGAATGGTCGCCTCCCACTTATACCTGGGCTGGGGCCAGAAATCAAAACCTGTAACTGAGGTACATGCTCTTGACACAGAATCAAATCTGGGGCCCTACCATTTGCTGGCCTATCTTCTAACCATAATCCAAACAGACCAGTGTTTTAATGTACTCTTTAATCTATAAACAGACACTTATTTTCTTAAATGTATTGAACCACCCCTACTTAGCCCTAACGGAATTGCTTTCAGCACTTGGCCCACTGGTGCAATATCTGAGCTTTTTCACTTATCACTGGCACAGAAATGCTCTCACAGCTCACTGCTTTTCATTTATCCAAATCATCAGCTGGTTTTCTGCCTTTTCAATTGTCTTTGATCATTGTTTCTTTCACACCCTCAGCAATATGAGCACTTTTGATGGCCTCTTTATGTTTTAAAATTGTGTTAACCATCCACACACGAATTAATTCACAGGCACAATTTCTTGAGATGTGAAAAAGGTGGGGGTTAGTTGTAAACTGACTCAGACTATACATTCTCTCCTGTGTTTATGGCCTGATAGATGCTTATTGTCATGCTGATGTATCAGCAGGAAAGACTTCTCAGATCAAGAACTGAAGTTTTGTTCCACAACCTACACACATTTTCTGTGAACAACTTGGCTGAGAACTGAATTGTTCCAGATGGGTGATGGAAGTTTGACTGTATTTATATTCAACTAGACACCCGATGCATGAAGATTCATGCAGAATGGGCCTTCCTTACCCTGGCTGCCGGCACAGCCTTTGGTCCAGCCCAGAGCTGCCTTTCTCCCTTTCCAAGCTGCCCTGAGGCCGGGAGCTGGGGCATTGGGAAACACCTGTGTCCTGTCCCCCACTGCTGGGCATCTGTGTATGCACATTAATCTGCCAGCTTTGTTGGGTTAATTTGCATACTCACTCCTGATTGGTTGGTGAGCATCACAAAGGTATGCTCAATTTGCATCTTTCTCTCTTTTTTTAGTGTAAAAGATTTATTGGGCTAACATTTTAAATAACATTATATACATGTTAGCTCTCCAACTTTTTAATATAATATCTGTATACTTGGCTGTATGTTCACTACTCAAAGTCTAATCTCCTTCAATCTCGATATATTTGTCCACCTTTACCCACTGTGTCTTCCCCTGCCTCCCCTTCCCATCTGGTAACTACCATTCTGTTATCTATGTCTATGAATTTGTTTGTTTTTGTAGAAACTTGTGTTATTTTGACCCATTAAGCTTGCCATTCTTTCAATAGCAACCAATAATGTATCAGTCTAGCCCTAGGCAAAACTGGGAGTTTAGAGAAGTAGAACAAAGTTGTCTATACCAACTTTTTAATTTTCCTCCTGTATTTCTGCCTCAGGTACTGTGCTCCATGGCTGATATACTCCCACTAACATGTGCTGGGACAGCCTCCTCATTCCTGGAGTGAATTCTGTTCTTGGCATTCAGCTTCTTATAGCCTCGTCCTGGGTTTGGAACTGCAGGTGTATGGTGGAGAGTAGGAGGTGCTCATGGAGCTGCTGTACCTTTCACAGAATGAGAACACTAAGGAGAATTTTCAGATGGCTTCATAACTGCTCTTGGGAATGAGGCCTGACAACTTCCATTGAAGAACTCACAGTGTACTGAAGTAATCAAGGGCTTGAGAGCCATCCCGTGGAAACAGTGACCAACACAAAAAGCCCCTTAACTGGGTCTTAGAAACTGATTTTAGAAACTTTATCTAGCTTCCTAACAGTGGCATTGGCTCCATTATAAGAAGAGATTGCTGGCGAGTCCTAGTCCTGAAGAATTTTTTAAAAATCAATTTTCATTGTTTCAAAATTGTATCTACTTCATCTTTTTTTCTGTTGTTACTGATTAAGAACCGTCTGGTTCTCTAGGGTGCACATGATATGACCTCTTATTTTTCATTCTCCTTTCTGACATGTGCCAAGGCTTCATCCCAGTGTCCCTGCTGACTCTCCTGTGCCTGCAACATGATAGAGGTAAATGCATTTGCTGAGTGAATGAATAACCACTTTGAGTGACATGAGCTCAGGCATCCTATACTTGTCTGTTCACCTGTTAATGATTCAATGCTGCTTGAATACAAACATACTAGAAGTGATTATGCTTTATCAGAAATTTCTGCTTGATTATAGATTTTGGCTTAGGTATATTCCCTAATTATTTTCAACCACTACCAGTTCAAAGTCAGCATATATTTAGCTCATTACCTTCATCTTTGGTTATATGGTTGAAAATCTCTAGCTGGGATCTCCTTCTGGTACCTGGGCCCTGAACCTTATAACGGAACTGCATTTCTCTGCTGTCCTAGTTTCCTTCTCCCAGAGGAGTCAGCATGTCTCGGTACCTCTGTCACTCTCCTGGCCTGGAGCAGCCTGGGATGTGTAATTAACTCCCACAACCTCCTTCCCTTCCATTCATTCTCTCCTTAGGCCACCTGGAGCCCATGGCTCTCCCAGCCCTGGCTGTGTGTTTCTAGATGCACCACTACTGTGTCAACATCCAACTCCTCTTCCTTTTCTCCACAACTGCCCTAGGGCTTGTCTTGGGGCATCTTCCAACAGTGCTGGGCAATAGCAATAGCTTCAACTAACTAAGAAATGAGGGGCATTGGAATCAGACTGCCCCAGATATAAATCCCAATTCCTTGTACGTTCTAACCATGAATAGGTTGCTTAATCTTTCAGTGTTTGCATCTGTAAAATTAAGATGATGATTCTTCTTCTTTTTTTTTTTTGCCCTAGGTTTCCATTTCTTACATTCAACTGGCAGAAATATCCTTTTACTTTTGTATTTTCATTGTTTTAGAATTGTATTCACTCACTGATTTGTGTTTCACTCTGTCTCTTTCCCTTAATCTCTCTTGCATTAAATACATTGTTAGTAAGTGCCTACATATGGCAATTCTGTGACAAACGCCAAAGATAAAAAATAATGCGATGTTATTTTTGTCCTCAAAGTACTTACAGACTAGAATGCCAGGAATAAAATTATACATGATGCCATAAATGAATAAATTAGATAAGTGCCAAGAGTCTGAGAAAAAAGAGATGGGAACAATTAAGGGCTTCCTTTAGAGGTGACAGTTGAAGTGGACCTTGAAAAATAAGTAGAAATTTATAAGTAAGTAAGTGGTAGTGAGGACTACGAGTTCAAAGTCAGCATGTATTTAGCTCATTAGCTAAATATATGCATTAGAAAAAAAACAAAATTTGCTTTAACTTGCTAATTTTTCTAGCTTCTTAAGTTAGAAACTTAAGTTCAAGACCAATAACTTATCCTAATATAAGCATTCAAATATATAAATTTTCATCTGTCTGATTTTCTATCTGGTATCATTTCCTTTCAGCCTGAAGAACTTTAACATTTCTCATAATGGAATAGTCTGCTGGTGACTAGTTTCTTCCAGTTTTGTTCATCTGAAAAAGTTCTATTTCTCCTTTACTTTTTCAATTTTTTAATGACATGTTATTCATATATACATATCCACCATAGCCATCTATTCTATGGGACCATTCTTTAATCCCAAAGAATTTTCTCAGGCATCTTTTAAGTTAGTTCCCTTCTCCCTCCCTCCTTCCCTCCTGGTTTTGACTATTCTGGGAAAAAACAAAAACAAAAACAACTGCCATATACAATTTCATACAAATTGTATACAAATTGCACACAATCTTACATTTTGCAATGTAATAATATGTGCAGTATCTATTTATATAAAACCCTAATATGCAAATAGACTGTATGGTGGAACAATCAAACAACCAACAATGAAACTACTGGTTGCTATGATGTGTGCTGACCATCAGGGGGGCGCATGCGCAGAAACATGGCCCATGTTGGCAGCAGGCAACAGAGCGAAGAACATGGTGGGTGTCAGCCATAGTGCAATGGTGGAGCAGTTGAAGGGGCTTGCCAGAACAAGGTGGGGCACCAATCGCTGCCATTGAGGTGAGCCTCTGGTGGTTACTGAAAATTCTTTGCTCCCACACTTGCACTTGCTGTGGGTGCCGGCCCCACTCACTTGGTGCTGTCAGTGAATATGAATGGCGGCTGCCAGCCCCAATCACCCTTGAGGGCTTTTCCACCTCTCCCTGCTCCTGAGGGCCAATCAGCAGCTGCTGCTCACACCTGCTGACAGTGCTAGCCTCACTCGCTCCGTGCCATCAGGATGGAAGTGGAGGTGGCAGGAGCAGGACTGCTGGCAGACAGGAGACCAGGGCCATGGCAGGAAGACATAGGTGAGAACATGGAGGATGTGCTGAGACCCACCCCTGTGCCCACTGCAGCCTCACAGCCCACAGTTCTTTCAAAGTGCACAGATTTGTGCACTGGATCCCTGGCAATAATATATGCAATGTAAATATTGCACACAAATTGGTAAGCTATTTATTACTTTATAAGAAACTGTCAAAATTTTACAAAATATTTGGAACATTTTCCATTTCCACTAGAAAATTATGAGGGTTCACATTCCTGAGAGAACAATACCAACTGTCCTGGTTTCAGCCATATGCTCAGGAGAGAGCAGGATTGCTTTTTTGATAATTCCACCGAGATAAAGTTAATGAAAAGGGGTTAATTTTCCAAAAGAAAATAAGATTCTGTCAGTAGAACAATGAACGCTAAACAGATGAAAATAGTGGTATGTTTTACAAGGTAAATCACAAAAATGCTGCAGAAGTAGGAATACACTTGGACCATTGGAATTGACTTCAGTACTATGCCTAGCCTGTCAGTTATCTTTTGTGCGATCTGCACCACATTTGAGTTATCCTTGTAACATTTCTTTCACCTAATGGTAGAGGAATGGAATGGATACCCTTGATGCTATCACTGCCATTTTTAATGCATATGATAAACCAAAGTATAAAATGTAAAATGTGTATTGAGTGAACACAATGTGCAGCCAAGTATCTTATCTATTCTATTTTCATATTCCTTGTTTTTTGTCATTTAAAATGGATAAAGAACTATCTTATCTATTCGTTTAATATTTAAAGCTTTAAGGTTAAAAACATGCTTGTGTGTGGGGGGGGGCAATTAAAAATAATTAGCAGACTATTTAGATAGATTGGATTAGTAGCCATATTGCCAATTAAGAGTTTATAAGATATTATTAACAGAGCTGCATTTTGAAGCACAAATGAAAGCTGCAGTATCTCAAATCCTATTCAGTCATGCAGTTCTGACCCTATTTGCCCAATTTCCAAAATAGAACTGGCACCAATGCTCAGGGAATAGTAGGAAAACCCAGCAATTGTTGCTCTTTAATCCTTTAAAAAATATTATGCTGTTCCATAAAAATTACCTTATAGAAAAATAAACATATCAATCTTTCAGTGGGAAAATGTCCAAAATGTCCCTGTTAATGAATGTGTCTATATAATTTTCCATAGTCATTCATTGCTAAGGGCAATTCTATCTAATAAAAGAGTAATATGCAAATTGACCGTACCTCTGCTACACCCACAAGCCATGCCCACCAGTTAGGGTTGACCAGGCCAGCAGAAGAGGGAAGTTGGAGGAGACCGGGCCTGCAGGGAAGCACAATTGAGAGGGACACAGGACTGCAGAAGAGAGCAGTTGAGGGGGACCAGTCCTGCAGGATAGGGAAGTTAGGACCAGGCCTGCAGGGGAGGGTAGTTAGGAACAATCAGGATGGCAAGGGAATGGTTAGGGGGTCATCAGCCTGGTAGGCAGAAGTGGTGAGGGGCAATCAGGAAAGCAGACAGGTAAACAGTTGGGAGCCAGCAGTCCTGGATTATGAGAAGATGATCCTACTTAGGTAGGATCAGGCCTAAATGGGCAGTCAGACATCCCTCAAGGTGTCCCATATTGGAGAGAGTGCAGGCTAGGCTGAGGTTCACCCTCCCTCCCACCCTGCACAAATTTTGTTCACCTGGCCTCTAGTAATAATAATAAAAAAGCAGCCCTCAATATTTGCTAAACTGAAGTGAACTGGCCACTATTTTAACCAACTGAACATTAGTAAACTAGACTGCTTAAAAAGTATATTACAAAAATTTAAATGACCTAAAGTTGTATAAGAAATTTTCATTTTCCATGTTTCAAATATGCATTCATTTGTTCCCTCTGCCCTGTCCTTTCAGATCAAAGGCCCTCAGAATATCTAGTAATTTCCCACTCTAAGGCGAGTTTCTGTACAGCATTACTGCTCTCCAGGATATTTGATTTGAAAATCTATTTAACATTTGTGAAATACAGGATTTAATGATAATATTCTAGAAACTTAACAATAAATAGTAAGTCGTTTTAAGGTGCAAGAAACAGCTATAAACTGAGTGAAGGAATCTTACTATTATCCTGATATTGCACTCAACCTATTTTAGTTAGCCTAAAGGTGAATGCATTTTTGTCATATTTAGGTACTGATTAATTAACACTCTCCCATTGTAGCAAGAAAAAAAATGACAGAAACTAACTCAATTAGCTTGAAATTAAAAGGGAATTTATCAGCTAACAAAACTTGAAAAATACAAGATTATGAAAGGCTTTAGATCTAGTCCTCAAATTATATTTTTAGGATACTGTCTCTCATTTCTTAGCATTACTTTTCTCTGTGTGGTTCCATTCTTGGGCACTTTTTTTTTTCCTTTGAAAAAAATAAAAATAAAGGTGATACACATGGCTGTCAGTAACTGCAGCCAGTTGGGATACCTTAGTTGATTTCAGTTGAGTCATTTGCCTTCCCTTGAATCAGAGATGGATTCAGTCCCTCTGAAGTCAAATGAATCATTTGAGTTCAAGTGTATGCCATCATGGAGCTTATGTCCTAGCCACAGATTGAGGATGTAAAGCCCTTGGTTATTCATAATGGAAATTTCTTATAACTGGATTACAGCTGATATAATTTCTTAGTCTTATATAGGTTTTCAGGTGTTCCACAATATCCATTTTATTTCTAATTGTATATTGCATATTTTTTCATGTGTTTATATTTTTCAGTTGGAGGTCTTTGATGTGTTTATTCATTGTGATTATGCTTTCTACTCTCATGCTGTTATCATAGAGGATGTCCTCACAATCCATGATAGCTGTAGCTGAAACGATACAATTTTTTATAAAGTTATTAAACAACCTCTGGCTTGTATGCTTCATACTTCAAACCAAAAAAGATTATCCTATTGTGTAGCTAAGAGATAAGAATTAATAAAAAGTTAATGAAATTTCAGGTAGATTTATCACTGTGAAAACTACTTCAGAGAGCCTAGTTAATCATTTTGGGGAACTAAATTAACATTAACAGATCTTCATTATGAATACTAAAAAAATAATATTGTAATTTTTTTAAAGAAACCATACTTTTTAATTATTACTGATATTAGAGAGAGGAAGAGAGAGATAAACATAAATCATCTGCCCACCTCCCCAACTCCCTGCATGCTATCCAACCAGGATTGAACCTATAACCTGGGTATGTGCCCTGGCCACTAACTGCACCCACCACCTGTCTGGAAACCAGCGACACTCCAACCAACTGTGCCACACCGGCTGGGGCAATTTTAATGAGTAAATCAAACTTCCCAATAGTTGCTCAAAATTTGGATATTTTTTCACATAAAAAGACTTTCTTCCAATTAGGAACCAATTCAATATGTTGATCTATATCTTTAATCCATTTTTGAGTCCTACTTTGAAGCTCTACTTATAAAGTGCATATTCTAATATTAAGTGGTGAACTATCATTATTTTCTTGATCAGTCTGCCCACTTTAGAAATCAAAAGATAGAACAGACCCAGTGTTGATGCAGGGGAGGAAATAGAGGGCAGGGAATGTGTTCTTTTTATTTATTCTTATAATTATATTTTTATTATTGACAGTATTACGGATGTCTCCCATTTTTCCCATCTTTACCCCCCTCTGCCCAGACCCTACTCATACCCACAGGTATTCACTACTCTATTGCCCATATCCATGAACTATGCACATAAGTTCTTTGGTTTATCTCTTCTCATTCCCCCATGCCCACATCAAGGTATATCAGTCTGTTCCATGATTCCATGCTTCCAGTCTTATTTTGTTGGACAATTTATTTTGTTCATTTGATTCCACAAATAAGTGAGATCATGTTATATTTATCTTTCTCAGATTGACTTATTTAACTTAGTATAATATTTTCCAGGTCCATCCACACTGTCCCATAGGGTTTTTTACAGATGTATAATATTCCATAGTGTAAATGTCCCACAACTTTTTTATTAATTCATTTACTGATGGACCAAATCTTATCTCTTATAAATAAGGCTGCTATGAACATAGGGGTATGTATATTCTTTCTGATTGGAGTTTTGGGTTTTTAGGGTATATTCCCAGAAGTGGGATCACTGTGTCAAATGAAAGTTCCATTTTTTAATTTTTGAGGAATTTCTGTACTGTTTTCCCTAGTGGCTGCACCAGTCTGCATTCCCACCAGCAGTAAACTTATGTGACCTTTTATCCACATGCTTGGCATCACTCATTGTTTATTGAATTACTGACAGGTGTGAAGTGATATTTCATTGTGGTTTTACTGTGCATTTCTCTGATATTAGACATAACAATTCTAAAGACTCCACCAAGAAACTACTAGACTTAATAAACAAATTCAGCAAGGTAGTATGATACAAAATAGATATCCAGAAATTGGTGGCATTTTTATACACCATAATGAACTCTCAGAAGGAGAAACTAAAAAAAAAATTCCATTTACCATTGCAATAAAAAAATATATCCAAGGAGGTAAAAGACCTATACTTGGAAAACTATAGGACATTGAAAAAAGGAATAGAAGAAGATAAAACAAATGGAAGTGTATACCATGTTTATGAATTGGAAGAATTAACATCATTAAAATCTCCATAATGTCAAAAGCAATCTGTGCTATAAAATACCAGTGGCATACTTCACAATCCCTATCAAAATACCAATGGCATACCAAGAACAAATACTCCAAAATTTATATGGAACAATAAAAGACCCTGAATATCTGCAATAATCTTAAGAAAGGAGAGCAAAGCTGGAGGGATCACAATACCAGATATCAAACTATATTACAAAGCCATTATAGTCAAAACAGTACTGGTATAAGAACAAGCATATAGACCAATGGAACAGAATAGAGACCCCATAAATTGACTCACACAATTACAGTCAATTAATATTTGACAAAGGAGGCATGAACATACTGTGGAGTAAAGACAATTTCTTCAACAAATGGTGATGGGAAAACTGGACAGACACATGCAAAAAGATGAAAGTAGATCTCCAACCTAAGACCTTTCCTATCTAATAAAATAATAATATGCAAATTGACCATACCTCTGCTAAACCCACAAGCTATGCCCATCAGCCACTCAGGAATAAGTATGCAAATTAACCCAACCAAGAAGGGTGGGCCTTGGAGTGAGCAGGCAGCTTGGGTTTCCCTGATAATGGAGGAAGCCAAGCTTTCTGTACACCCTGGTTGGCCTAGGCCTTCACTCAAGGCTACAAAGTTTCAATTGTAGAAGATAAATAAATCCCAGATACCAGGGCCTCTGCTTGGGTTGCTGGGGGTGTGTGGCCAGCCTGCATCCACCACAGGCCCCTCACCCAGGCTGACCCATGCCCTAAGGGAATCCCCACCCTGATCCAGGACACCCTTCACAGAAAACCAGCTGGCCCCCACCCATGCACTAGGCCTCTATCCTATCTAATAAAATAATAATATGCAAATTGACCACTCCAACACACAAGATTGCTGCCCACATGTGGTCAAAGATAGATGTCCCCATGTGGACACAAGATGGTCACCACAAGATGGCCAGCAGGGGAGGGCAGTTGGGAGGGAATAGGCCTGCAAGAGAGGTCAGCTGTGAATAATCAGGCCAGCAAGAGAGGGCAGTTATGGGTGACCAAGCCTACAGGAGATGGTAGTTGGGGGCCATCAGGCTGGTGGGGGAGCAGTTAGGCATCAATCAGGAGTGCAAGGGAGTGGGTAGGGGTGATCAGGCTGGCAGGCATAAGTGGTTAGGGACAATCAGGAAGGCAGGAAGTTGAGCAGTTGGGAGCCAGCAGTCCTGGATTATGAGAGGAGGATCCCACTTAGGTAGGATCAGGCCTAAACGGGCAGTTGGGCATCCCTCAAGGAGTACCAGATTTAAGAGGGTGCAGGCTGGGCTGAGAAACTCCCCCCCCCCCTTGCATGAATTTCGTGCACCAGGCCTCTAGTTCAGAAGAATAAACTAAAAATGGATAAAAAAATTAAATGTAAGACACAAAACCATAAAAATCCTAGAAGTAAACATAAGCAGCAAAATCTCAGACATCTCATGGAGCAGAATTGTTGCCAATAAAACTTCTAGGTCAAGAGAGACTAAGGAAAAATAAACAAATGGGACTGTATCAAAATAAAAAACTTCTTTACAGCAAAAGAAACCACCATCAAAATGAAAAGGAAATTCACTGTATGAGAGAACATTTTCCAATGATACCTCTCTTAAAGGGTTAATCTTCAAAATATATAAAATACTCATGAACTGAACAACAACAACAAAAAAAGAAAACAATCCAATTAATAAATGGGGAGAGGGCCGAAACCGGTTTGGCTCAGTAGATAGAGTGTCGGCCTTCGGACTGAAAGGTCCCGGGTTTGATTCCGGTCAAGGGCATGTACCTCTGTTGTGGGCATATCCCCAGTAGGAGGTATGCAGGAGGTGGCTGATAGATGTCTCTCTCTCATTGATGTTTCTAACTCTCTATCCCTCTCCCTTCCTCTCTGTAAAAAATAATATAATATATTTTAAAAATATAAATAAATAAATAAATTAATGGGGAGAGGACATGAATAGACACTTCTGCAAAGAGGATATTCAAATGGCCAAGGGACATGAAAAATGCTAAAAGTCACTTATCATCAGTGTGCTCTTTTTTGATACTGTTAGAAAGCAGGCCTTTGTGTGTTTATCTGTCTGGGTGTTTTTCTTTCTTTTATTTACCTACCAATCTTTTATTCCCTCTTTCAGGGTCCTGTTTGAATTTTACCCCTCTTCTTTAACTACCAAGTAGTTTTATAATTTTTTTTTCTCTTCTGTGTTTCAAAGCATTTTCATTTACAATGACTGGGAGCTTATTATGGGTTTACTATTTAATACACTGAGTTTATAAACCTCTGGTACCTTTAAGAGACATGCAGCAGTAGTGTGGAATGTACATAAATGCAATAAAGTATGTTAGGTGCTACAAATATATATCCTTGGTACAGTAAGGAATCATACTATTGTGTTTTAAACTATTGAAAGTCCTTTACATCTGAAATTTCTGCTTAATTAAAAAATGGTGAGGTTAGTCTATCCCTATTTAACAATTTAAAAACTCTGAGGCTATTGAGAACTTAAGTAACATACATGCCTATGATCATAGTCTGCAGAGAACTTCTGAATACAGTACTATTTCTACTGCTTTTGCACAAGACTCCCACTAAATCTCAATATTCCTGATAACAAGTTTGTATTTTCAGCAATTAGCTGAAGTATATGGAATCTTGGACTCTTCTAATATGGACCTAATATGAATGAGCATAAGCAGAGATAAATATAAGCTTGCGTTGCTTTTAAAAATAATTCCTTTTTTTGTAGTACATGTCTTAGAAAGCTGTATATGGAAAGCCAATAGATATTAATATATCCTAATAAAAAATCAGCCTATGATTATTCTTATCAGGGTGTACACCTTTTCTTTGAAATATCCTAATGTATTTCAAATCTAACATACTTCAATCATTAAAAGATTCAAGACTACTAGAACACCTAAAATAATTTCAGTAAGGAAATACTGTTGTGCAGGTTCTTGATTATGAAGCAAAATTAAAAGCTGAACATTGAGCTTGTGTGTCTAAAACTGTTGAGTTTTCTTTACTTGATTCTGGGCAATTGCAACCTATTTGTAGCTCCTGTCAAATAAGTAATGTTTTTGATGCCCTGTAGTTTACTGACTAAACATCTCTTTCATTGATGTTTCTTTCTTTCCCCCTCTCTCTTACTCTCTATCTAAGAAATCAACCAAAATAACTAAATAAGTAAAAGCACAAATGGAAAACTGAGTTCCAGTTTGATTATGGCAATGTTTTGTGTGTTGTTGAAGTCCACTTGTCCTCTTTGTACCAATATTTCTATTCAGGAGATGGATGTAAATGTGTTTATGTCACACACATCCCTCCTGCCCATAGCTATCAGTAGAATTAGTTAAAAGCATTTATAAAGCACTTAGAAATATGATATATTGTACAATTGTAATTTAATGAAGAAACTTATAGAGATCTTACTCTGTAACTCTTAGAGACCAAAGTCCTGAGAAAGTATCTCTGACGTGCACATAGGTAAGAACTCAGGATCTTTGTTTCTATTCTCTTGAATCTTCATAGAATTCCAGAGACATATTAGAAAAACAGAGCTTCACATTACTTGTATTTCTAGAAACAATTTGAGTGCTTTCGTTATTCTAGCTCTTGGCAGGGGATTAAATGAACTAATCTAATATACTTGGCAAAATTTCATTGAGTCAGGTTTTCTTTTTTTGGCAGCTACTTTTAAACATAGTTTTTAAAAATTGTTTCTAGGAATTTTAAGTTACTCATTTTTTTTTGGTCAGAACTTTTGTACTATGATATTTCTTGATTCTGTCCCAAACCAATGATCTTATAAAACAACAAACTGAATTAAAACACACTTCAAATACTATGTTATTTTGTGCCTTACAAAGAAATGAAGTAATTGGAAACTGTGTATTTTGGAAATAATTGCTGATTGAACCAATTTAGTACACAACAAAATTATTTGAGTGTTTTGCATTTTGTGAAACATCAAACCCACTTAGAATCTCCCAGTCATCTGCAGCCCTTGGGGATTTTGCATTAGAATTCCTAGTGTGAGCCTGAGACTCCTGTGCCTTCACTCTCCTCCATGTGGCTGAATCCCAGGCTTTTAGATCAAGGCAGAGGGATCTAATTATTCAGTGTGTATGTATGTGTGTGTGTGTGTATGATGCATGTATGTATGCATGTATTTTTGCTTATGGCTCTGCCCTGGCTTCCTCAGTCTGCCCTGCATCCCTAGGTCCAAAGGAATTCCTAGTCTTTTCTATTCGTGTTATGATTTTCTTTTCTTACCTTCAGGGGAATGGGTCAGAGCTAGAAGAGTATTATGCTAATTTTTTTCTCATCTCTTTACTTTCAAAATCTGTGAGAAAGGGCAAGAACTTTGAACTGATCTTGAAATTATAGCTTAAACATTGGAGGAAATTTCAGATAGGATCTGATCATTCTCTGGCCATTGGTGTGGAGCGTGGTGTCCTGAGCCTCCGCAGAGCAGACCCTCCTGATGGCCTGTCAGCCCTGTTTCTTCAGCTGCCTGAAGGAGAGTAGCCAGGATGGCAATGGACAGGGAATCTCTGAGGGAGGGGGGTGTCCACAGACTGGAAGCTTTTGGCTGCATCCTCATTGCTGTGAATCTAGTGATAATATTTTATTCTCATCTCCTGGGAGCCAAAAGAAGGTAGTTCTCATTCCAAGCTTTTCCTGCCTGATGCTTCTATCTTCCCCTCCTAAGGGTCCCATGCCATTCTTTAAGTTCTTGGACTGTTTTTATTACAGGTGGGAGGACGTTTCAGAATGAACTCTGTATTGGCTTGTGGTAAATCATATGTAGTTGCCTGTGTATACTTAGAATTAGGCACGACACATTTAACAGTTTGTTTGGGGATGCTGCTGTAGTTCCTTTTTTATCAGTTCTAGGTCCCCCAGCTTGAGTATTGGATTTGGACTAATCCTTTGCCAGCTCTTAGTGTTGTGAAGGGAGGTCTTCATTTTCAGACTTAGTTATCTATCCCGTTTTAGCATGAGGTAAAAGCTGCTTTTCCATTAGCCACTAAGTAGCCACTAAATCTGCTCTCAGGAAATTTTCTGATTAGTCTTCTACTTAGGCTCTCTGCCAACCCGTAGAGCTGAGGTTCTTTCTCCTTTGACTTGATCTTCCTGTTTCCTATTTATTGCCTCCTGTATTTGGCTTTATCATTTCTCTGGTGGGCTGTTTCTATAGCCCTCTACTTCTAATGAGCTCATTCTGCCTTCTTTCTTCTTGTGTTTTTTTTTTCTAAAACCCACAGCTCCATTAAGAAGCTTTTAGTTCTTTTGAATTGTCTGTCTGCATCTGTCCTTCAACCTGAAAGTCATTTAAACCAACTGTAACTTGAGCATGTTAAAAGGGAACACTGGTTTTACCTGTCCTGTATTATTTTTTATTATTGCTTTTTATCATGTCTAGCTTTGGTCCACCCCTTAAGCCACAATCTCCCTTTCAGAAAGAGGGGAGTGTGTTTGTGTGTGTATGTGTGTGTGTGTGTGTGTGTATGTGTGTGTGTGTGTGTGTGTAAAAGTCAGTAGAGACTAAATGGAAGCCAAGGGAGAGGGGAAAAAATAATGATCTGGACCAGTGAAAGATATTGCAGTTTAAGAAGGGCTTATTCTGTATCATATATTATTTTCCCTCATAAATTTATTCCACTTGTAAGAATATTCATTGTTTCTAGAAAGCACGAGTTTAAATACACCAAACTCCCTCCTGAGTGAAATATATTGAAAGCCCCATCCTTACATCAAAGCTTGGGAAACAGGAAGATGCTAGTCACTCATGAGTTCAGGACCAACATATTTTGAGGTCCAAAAGTGTCCCTAATTCAGGCCACTTCCAATTAGAACTGAGACTCCAGTAAGATAAGTATTATCCTACCCTGGCCTGTTTTGCTCAGTGGATAGAGCATCAGCCTGCAGACTGAAGGTTCCCAGATTCGGTTCCAGTTAAGGGCACATGCCTGGAATTCGGATTCAATCACCTTTGGGGGGTGTGCAGGAGGCAGCCAATCAATGATTCTCTCTCATTATTGATGTTTCTATCTCTCCCTCTTCCTTCCTCTCTGAAATCAATAAAAATATATTTAAAAAAATACTATAAAGTATCTGAAAATTGACTTAAAAAAAGATAAGTATTATCCTGATGTCCTAGCCAGAATGCTTATAGTAACTTAAAGGTGCTTGCAACCTTGGTTTGCTTCTTGAGTCTTTATTAAGTGATAGTTGTAGTAAGTCCCCACCCATTGATATTTATTTTCAATTGGGGTTTATTCCTTTGTTGGTTCCAGAGCTCCCAGCCACTTGTGTTTTGGCTCCAGTAGCGTTTAGTTCCAATGTTGATGGACCTACTGGCCTATGGGATCAGCATCACCATGGGCACCAGCTCACACCCAGTGCTCTGCAACTAACACAGTTCCTTCCAAGTGAAATAGCACTGGGACCAAAAAACGACCTTTTGAGTTGGTTACACTTGATTAAGTGGCATACCTATGCATGCCTGCTCTGTGTACTTGTACATTCATTTAGATGTTAAAAACAATCAGTTGGTTTTATTAAAGAGGGAGTTTGAGCTGTGTATGCCTTGGTTTATGACTTTTTAAGCATTTTTTTCTATCCAATTATAAACATTATATATCTTCATTGACAAAAATTATGGTGTGTGCAGAAATTACCTATCTGTGCTTATCCCATTGCAGACAGAGCTTTAAAATCTGGATGTACAATGTATATTCAGTTTTATATACTGTTCCAACTAACAGAGTAAACAGGTTTCCCACCATGAAATATTATTCTAAAACTTGATTTTAATAATGTCTATTTTTAATTCTATATTTAAGTGAAAGTCATTGAACCAAGAAATAGTAATAGTGTTTAGTGAAATACAGAGGGTATGTGAAAGCTTGTGAAATGTTGGATGTAAGCACTCCAGCTTATTCTGTTTTATTGTTTAAAGTTTCCTTTTATGATCTTCCTTAGATCTTTTCTATGTGGCCTTTTGATGAATTTATTCCTGCTGTTGAATCTTTTCTTTTTATCTCTCTCCAATCTAAGATTAATTATGGAAATGTGCAAGCCAGAAAAAGAAAGAAAAAGTTGCCAAAACCGGTTTGGCTCAGTGGATAGAGCGTCGGCCTGCAGACTGGAAGGCCCCGGGTTCTATTCCAGTCAGGGGCATGTACCTCAGTTGCGGGCACATCTCCAGTGCGGAACGTGCAGGGGGCAGCTGATCGATATCTCTCTCTCATCGGTGTTTCTAACTCTCTATCTTTCTCCCTTCCTCTCTGTAGAAAATCAATAAAATATATATTTTTTAAAAAGTGTATATAATGTGGTAGCTCAGAGCATGGGTTTCATAGTCAGCATCTGAATCTCAGCTCTAACTTTTACCAGTTCAGTGGGTAGTTAACTAATTACAGGCTAGTTAACTAATCATTTAGATTCATTTTTATCCTTTCTAAAACTGGGGGGATAATATTTCCTAGAAAAATTAAGTGTCCCATAAGCATTAGTTGCTATGATGGCTATCTTTTATTACTATATGTTATTATATTATGATAAAATAACATTGCTATATTGAGGAAATGCTTTTTCTTTTTCTGTGTGGCAGGAAATATTATACTATTTTCTCAGTTTTCTGCTGGAAATATAGTTTATTATATGTATAATAACAGCTTGTGACTGGCTTTTTTAGAAATTCCAAAGAATTGATGCCACAGACTCTGATTTGCAAAATCTTGCTCAGAGATTGAGGATATGAGGCATATGGATGCCAAATCTCAGTAACTTACAAAATTTAGAAATGAACCTATGAAGAATATCTAAGGTATTATCACATGCCTGGGTAAAGAGGAGGTTCTAATACAATTTGACCTTGTCTCAAATTTACCTAGGAAATTTACCAGCAGAGGCTATCATTTGTTTTTGTTTTGTTATTGTTAGCTTGCTAACTACTAGTACATACTTATCTGTGCAGAATCACAGGCTGATAGATCTAGTTCCTGATCTGTGTGACCTTATTCAAGTTGGTGTCCTGCAGCCTGTCAAATCTTTGTGGAATTGAAGGTACAACCCACTTGTGGGTTAGATTCCATTATTATTTCATTCCTCCATTAAATATTTGAATAAGGCCTATAGCCACCTTAGAACATTTCTTTCTTTAATGACTTCTCTAATAGGAATATAGATTTTCAGATTCACAACGTATAGTTACTTAAAATATATTTACTTTTCATGATCTGTTTAACCCACAAGAATTTCATTTATATCATGTGCTAGGTTATTACATTCCTTAAGTGGAAATAAATGACAGGTCACACTTAATAGTGGTTGAAATTGTAACAGCAGAACTATAAAACATTAGTTATAAACCTGTCTGTTAGTAGAATTGTTTTGGTAAAGAGAAGTTGTGTTAAATCCACAGGACAGAAGGAGAGATTTATAGGAAGTATAAATTGGCAATGAAATTTGAATAAAATGTACCCTGTCTTCATCATGCCATTGAAAACTGTATTTTCAGCTCAGTTAATTATCCTTAATAAATAGTTGGTATACAGTTGAATCAAATATTAAGTAAAAATGTACACATGTGAGGTATTAATTTTGAAACTTTGATTTTTATATCCATTTTGTATTGTAACTACATCCTGTTTGTATTATTTTTAATATGAATATTTAATATTTTAAATGTCAAAAACAACATGTACAATTGCAAATATAATAGATTATTAAAATGATCACCTTCAAAATTTGTAGCTGATAAAATATAAGTGAATGAAATATACCATTACTGAGGACACTATTTTAGATTGAACCATTGCTAACCCATTGATGATTTTTGAGATTAAGTGCTTTTTTCAATGTATTTTGTTATTATACTGCAGGGTCTCATTAACTAAATAGGCACATATGAGCCTACTCAGTCAATTTTTACTTCATGTTGTGTATTTTCTCTGCATAGTGTGCCACTTTCCTCAGTTAAGAAAAAGTTATGGTAGTCTTTGATCATTGTGGAATGCCCTTTATTTACATCATGAGAGGATGAGGAATTTATCAAATTGCACCTTAGGTACATTGCAGGTACTACTTCATACTTACAGTGAAAATTTTCAGAGTTATGTAGAGCTGAGCCCATTATCAAGATTTAGAGTCAAAGGAAAGTCATTGCACTCACAAGTGCAGTATATCTCCAGAATGTAGTTGTAATGTGCAAAACCTATAACTGTAACTTTGAACCACTTTGATTTATCAAACTCTTAAAATGAAATTCAAACAGCCTCATTTTTCAAGGTTCTTTCTAAACTGTGTACATATCCAGGTCATTGGTATTTTGTTCTAAATAAGAATAACTTTAATTCTATATTAAATATTGGAATAGCAAAATGGTTTTTCAAAATAAGTTTTGAACTTTAAGCAATATCATTGTATCTTCCCAAAAGGAATAATGAAATTTTCTTTCATGTATACATTTGACAATTGTGTTTGTCCAATCTAGAATGTATTAATTGATCTAGAGGAATAGTAGAAATTATCATGACCTTTAGTTTTCCTACACACTTTTTAGTTATGACATAGAAACTTACGATCAGCTTATCTAAGCAACTGAAATAATTTTTCATATAAGTTAAATGACAAAGTCATATAAACTAGGTATCATTAGAAAATTGATAAGTCACTTTCTTTATCATATGACAGGGGTTTTTAATTTAGTCAGTAAGTTGTAGAAATGTGTACATTATATAAAATGTTTATACTATATAATGAAAGACTTAATATGCAAACCAACTGAATGGTGGAACAACCAATTGCTACAATGTACACTGACCACCAGGGGGAAGATGCTCAATGCAGGAGTTGACCCTGGTGGTCAGTGTGCTCCCACAGGGTGAGTGCCGGTCAGTTAGAAGCCCTGAGCCAGGCTCACACCTGGCTAGCTAGTGCAGTGGCAGTGTCAGAGCCTCTCCCACCTCTGTAGCAGTGCTAAGGATGTCCGACTGTTGGCTTAGGTCCTTTGAGGGTTCCCAGATTGTGAGAGGGCACAGGCCAGGCTGAGGGACACTCCCTCTCCCCTGCAAGTGCACTAGTTCTTGTACCAGGCCTCTAGTATATAATTAAGAGGTAATGTGCAAATTGACCCTCATGCCCTCACATCACAAGATGGTCACCCCCATGTCATCACAAGATGGTTGGCAGGGAAGGGCAAGTGGGGGCAACCAGGCCCGCAGAGGAGGGCAGTTGGGAATGATCAGGCTGTCAGAGGAGCAATTAGGTGTCAATCATGTCAGCAGGGCAGTGGTTAGCTGTCAATCGGGTTGCCAGGGAAATGTTTAGGGGGCTATCAGGCTGGCAGGTAGAGTGGTTAGGGGAAATCAGGCAGCCAGGCAGGCAAGTGATTAGTAGTCCCGGATTGTGAGAAGGATGTCTGACATTGCCTGAGGGGGTGCCAGATTGGAGAAGGTATAGGCTGGGTTGAGGGACACCCCTGGTGCATGAATTTTGTGCACCAGGCCTCTAGTTTATATACTTCATGTTAAAACAAATTTGTATATTTGTGCTAGAGAGAAAGAAAATATATTAGAAATGTTCTTTATTCTCAACAAACTTATCCTATATAATAAAAGCCTAATATACAAATAGAACAGCAGAATGACTGATTGCTATGATGCCCCACTGGTCGCCTTCAAGGCGGATGCCAGCAGGGACCCTGTGATCACCAGCCAGGCCTAGAGATCCTACCCAATCACAAATTTCAGGATGGGGCCTCTAGTGGTATAATAAGTTAGAAATTATTAACAAGTGATATAAGTGGAATAAGGTTGCACAGAGTATATTGTACAAAAATAATAATCACTTATTCATTATGTTTTTATAATTTTTACAAAGGATCGATTAGTTTTAATAATTTTTTATTTCTTTGTATTCTTATTATCATATCAATAATTAATTATATATATTACTCACATTTTATGAACAAGAAATATAGAGTTGAAAATTAAAATTTATTTTTTGCCCAAGGTCACATAGTAACAAGCCTAGTTTACCAATGAATAAATCTAAATTTTCAATATCTTTTCTTCGATTAAAATCATAGCTTGAGTACCAGACTTTAGAGTTTGACATATTTTATTTCAATATAAATTACAGTTGACCCTTGAATGACTCAGGGCTTAGGAGCACAGACTTTGATATAGTAAAAAAAACTGTATAACTACAGTTAACTCTTGAGCAACAGAGATTTGAACTGCGCAGGTCTACTTATATGTGGATTTTTTTCAATAAATATACAGTTGGCCCTCATTATCCTTGGATTTCACAGCCATGCATTCAACTAAGTGCAGGTCAAAGCAGTATTTCCAATCCATGATTGGGAATCTGTGGATGCAAGGGGCTGGCTGCCTGCATGGATTTTAGTTATTTATAAGGGTCCTGGAATCAATTCCTATGGATACTGAGGGATGATGCAAGTTAAGTTTTGCAGGAATCAAAAGTTACATGCAGATATGACGGAACAGCAGTTGGAACCCACTCCCTCCCTCCATTTTAACATTCATTATTTTCTGTGTTTTGTTTTTTTTAAATACTGATCACCCCAACAGGTAATAAGTGATAGTTCATAGTAGTACTTTCAATTTGTGGTTTTCCCAGGATTACTGATGTTTGGTATCTTCCTTTAAGAATAAATATATTTATTTATTTATTTATTGAGAAAGAAATAGCAATTTATTGTTCCACTTAGCATTTATTTGTTAATTTTTTTAAAAACCTCACTGGAGGATATTGTTCCATTGATTTTTAGGGAGAGAGGAAGTGGGGGGGGAGAGAAAGAGAAAGGAAGAGAAAGAGAGAGATGTGAGGGAGACACATTGATGGGTAATCTTCCATCATGAATCTCTATGGGGACAGGAATGGAACCTGCAACCCAGATACACGCCTTTGACTGGGAATTGAACCTGAGACCTTCAGTGTGCTGAATTGGTGCTCTAACCACTGAGTACATGGGCCAGGGCTGTTTATTGATTCTCATATGTCCTCTGACCAGGGGTGGAACCCACAACCTTGGTGTATCAGAACAACACTTTAACCAACTGAGCTACTTGGCCAGGGCAAGAGTCTTTTTATGTACATGTTGGCCATTGGTATGTCTTCTTTGAAGAAATATCTATCCATGCCTCTAGCATTTTTAATAGAGCAATTATTTATTTACTATTGGGTTGTAGGTATTTCTTATAAATTTGGGGTACTCATGCCCTTAATAAATTATGGTTTGCAAATATTTTCTGCCATTCCGTGTTTTGCTTTCTCACTCTATTAACTGTTTTCTTTGTTGTCCGGAGTTTGATATAGCACCACTTATCTATTTTTGCCGTAGTTGCTTTAAGTGTCTTTTCCAAGATATTATTGTAATGTTATGTTCAGACCCACGTTTTGAAGATTTTTCTCTCTATTTTCTTCTTGGAATTTTATGTTTTCAGGTCTTATTTACATTTAGTTGTTAATCCATTTTAGTTGATTTTTGTGTATGGTATAAGATCTGGGTCCAATTTTATTCTCTTACAATTAAATATTCAGTTTTCCTATCATTTGTTGAAGAGATTTTCTATTCCCCATTTGTAGTCTTGGCACCTTTGTCGAATATCATTTGGCCAAATGTGTAATTGCTGTATTTCTGGGCTCTCTATTCTGTTGCATTTGTTTATGTCAGTCTTTATGCCAGTACCATGCTCTTGATTACTGAAGCTTTGCCATATAACTTTGAAGTCAGAAGGTATGAGGCCTCCAGCTTTGTTGTTCTATCTCAAGATTGTTTTAGCTACTTGGGGCTTTTGCATTTCTAGTTTTTGTATCTTTTTTGATATACTCATTTTATTCATGTGTCATTTTCCTGAGTTCTTTAAGCATCTTTACTATGGTTATTTTTAATTATTTGTGAGAAACTTTTTAGAGTCAGTTTCTGGAGGTTTATTTTGTTCCTTTGCTTGAGTTAAGTTTCTTTGTTTCTTCATGTATTTTCTATAGTTTGTGTTGGGATCCACACATTTGAAAAAACAGCTACCTCTTCAGGTCCTTATGGACAAACTTCGTATAGGAAAAGACACTTCCCAATCACCCCAGCTAGAAATTCTGTTTTTGTTTATTTATTTGTTTGTTTTTGTTTGTTTGTTTGTTTCTGGTGATACTTCTCTGGTGTGCATGTAAATTAGAGGAATTTGACAATTTCTTTTTTTAGAACCTGTGATCTCTTCCTCCCTCTGGTGTCTATCCTTAGTACTACATATGCTTTGGAGTTGCCACAGGCTACCTAACTCTCCTTTGTTTTCAGTGCTCCCCAAGCATTTGAAATATGCTGAGTCCTAATCACTGGTCCAAAGCACAAGACAGAAACCAATTCCTTGGGCAGACAGGCCGGCCCCTGAAAAGCCAGCATGCTGGACTCAAATTCCTATAACTTCTCTACCCAGTTTCAGGTGAACAAGCCCTTTTTCTTGTTCCACGCTGAGCCTGGGAAAGGAACTATGGCAGTGAATCCCATGAAATTTTCTACTGCTTCACTCTTTCACTCTTCCTGGGAGAGCAGGAGCCACCCATCTGCTTTCTGAGTATCTCACAAGGAAATTGGTCTGTGTATTGTTCAGTTGGCACCTCTGGGTAGGGAAAAAAAGGTCTGAAGCTTCCCCATTTCTCTCTCAGGGATCAGGATACTCCTCCCCTCTCTATTTCTCAAGATGTTAATGAGCAGGAATAGCTTTCACATCAATTCTTTATTCTGTCAGGGCTTTAGACATAAGCTGAGCAGTGTGGTTTGTGTCAGAATTGGAGATAGGGCTTGCTTTGTTTTGGTTTGGTTGATAATAGAGCAAGAGGATCATGGTCCACATGCAGGCTTAGTGGATGCACTCTAAATTGCTGAGGTAGGCATATTTTAAAATCTCTGAAACTATTCTCTCATTTGTAAAATGTGGTTAATAGTTAAATGTTCATGAGCACCTTTGTAAGTGCATTGTAAGGCTGTTAAACACTAAAGTAAAGTAGTGCTACTTATTTTGTGGAATGACTACAGGGAATATTCTGAAGATGTGGATGTTGGTTTTTTCTAATTCAATTCATACAGCTGGCTCATTTTGACAGTTGCTAATGTTTTCCTAAGAATAACAAGCACAGCAAAGAAATTCAAGTCTACTGCCAATTCCAAGGAACTAAAATGTTGTTGTATCGCCACTTTATATTTAGCTTAATTCCTTTAGAAATATGATGTATTCATAACCACTCCAGATATGCTAAAATCCTAGCATTCAATAACTTAAGTAGACAATTTGAACTTCAATTAATGCTAGTTATGAGTAAGTTTTTATACATGGGTATAAAAACATGAAACATAGAATAAAAATAAAGAGAATCACTTTTATTTATTCATTTTTATTTTCTAAACTGATAATTCTTATTATTTATAGTTTATATTGAAATAATTTAAGACATTACATTCAAGATCTGAAGTGCTAAAAGCCATACAGCTATTTTTGGAAAGTATTCTGTAGAAATCTAGCAATTTACATAGCACATTTCTCAATGAATGTAAAGCAGCTTGTGACTATTATCTGATTTGTGGGAGAGAAAACACATTTTCCTTATGTAAAATCCCAAAGTAATTAACTAAATAAAAAGTCTTTTCACAGAGTTCTCTGAATCGGGGGAGACCACTAACTAGGCCTGGGACCTACTGCACTGCGCAGGTTTTCTGGGCCAGGATTTTAAGAATAGCACACCTGGACGAGCTGTGAGTTGTGCCAACAATGCCATAAACCACGTGCTCTGTGTCTTTAAATGGAACTGAAATCCAACTCAATTTTCTGTTGGACTCATGTTTGCGCTGGAAAAAGCAATGATGAGTCCCACAAACAGACCTTTCAATGTGTTGCACGTTTTTGTTCATCCTCTTGCTTTATTGAAAGAGTGGGGTTTCTGTAGACAAGGAAAGACAGGAAAATGCTTTCAGTTGTTTGATAGTATTTTTCCACACTGTGTACTGGGCTGTGACTTACATACTTCAGTTGATGGGAATTATAAACACCCTTTGTTCAGAAAAAAAAGGGAGACGCAAGACTTTCTGTAATTAATATACGTGAAGCATTTCAAGAAAACTACATGCTGTGTATTTATGTTAAAGCACCAGGTAGTACAACAATGTTTTTGATTATGGTATGTGATAGCTTTCAGCTTTTGGATGTTTAAACTTTTGATTCTACAAAGCATTATGCTAGTAATACTATTTAGCAGTAAGTTGATTACTAAAGGGCTAGGAAACCTTTCTTTTTTAAGGACATTATTCATATTACAGGTAAATGGCAGTACTAGAACAAATGAAAAATATTCTGCTATTATCTGAAAGTATTTTTGTTAAATAATGTTGTTATATGGGTCATTGACTTTTTTCAAGTCTTTTGAAGGGCATGCAGGCTGTTTTCATGCTGTGTTTATATGGGGAAATGGTTTTAAGTAAAAGAATGATCTGAACTATTCTTGAATTATGCCAAATATTTATCTTATGGAATTATTGATAGAAATGTTGTCATGTTCCTTGGAAATCATGCAGTGTTTATGGAGATAGCAATTTTCTGCCAAAACCTTACTCATGAAGTTCAGCTCTTTAACTTTAAAAATGATTGCTCTATTTCTGTTGCCACGCGTGCTTGGCATAGACCTCCATGAGGCTAGCTCCAGATGCATATGCTTTTCCTCTCTGAATATAACTGCATGCTGGGGTATAGCTGTAGCTTTTATGTGATCAGTATAGTGAGTACTTACAAGTTTTGTTGTATTTCAGATTCGTACTCAATTTTTTATCATTTGCAATTAATTCTCTGTAAAATATAGTCACTGTTTCCTATATAGCATGTTGTACATTCTTCAACAAATATTTGATTGTCTGTCTCCCATGTACCAAAGACTGGGCAGATTATTGGAATGTAAAAATGAGAGTGGTGTGGTCTTCTTTCTTGGGTGATTGCAAGATATACCAACACATGTCCTCTTAGTGACCTTTCTTCACCTGGCCCTGCCTTTTACAGTCATGCTATCAATAAAGGAAACTGCCGAAACCAGTTTGGCTCAGTGGATAGAGCGTCGGCCTGCAGACTGAAAGGTCCCAGGTTGGATTTCAGTTAAGGGCATGTATCTTGGTTGTGGGCATATCCTCAGGGGGCGTGCAGGAGGCGGCTGGTTGATGTCTCTCTCTCATTGATGTTTCTAACTCTCTATCCCTCTCTCTTCCTCTCTGTAAAAATTCAATAAAATATGTTTAAAAAATAAAATAAATAAAGGAAACTGAGGCATACAGCACTCTATGTCCTAACTTCCCATTTTGGCATAATTGTGCTACTTAATTGTTACACTTAATGCTCATGAAAATGTTTGGTTGTAAAAGGTTGTGCTGAGGGGTATGCTAGGAGATGTTTCTTAAGGAGGCTGGATGGCTGCTTAGCCCACATGGAGGCATTGGGCAGATATTTACTATCTCATGCTATGTGCCCAGCACTCTGTTGGCTGTTGGAGAATCAATGATAAAGAAAATAGAGATGATCTTATCCACTTAATGTAAATAAATTTCAAATTATGACAAATGCTATGAAGGGTTTGATACATCTTCTCCCTGCAGGAAATCCAAGTGCAAAACCAAATTATAATTCTTTGGTTGCTTAATTATCATAGAATATAGGATTAATGGATAGATCTGATCACTAGCCAGCTGATACCCTTTCTGTGTCTTCATTCATATTCAGGGGTTTGTCTTCTTGGCAATCCTGACTTTTGTACATATATCTCTGTTATAACAGTTCCCCTGACATTATTTCATAACTGCCTTCTGAGATTCATACAGTGAACACTTTCAATATAGTGATGAGCCTTTTTCATGTTATATTATCAATGTTTGATCCTAGAAATATACTAGTACATGTTTTTTTAATATATTTTATTGATTTTTTTACAGAGAGGAAGGGAGAGGAATAGAGAGTAAGAAACATAGATTAGAGAGAAACATCGATTAGCTGCCTCCTGCACACTTCCTACTGGTTATGTGCCTGCAACTAAGGCACATGCCCTTGACTGGAAATGAACCTGGAACCCTTGGTTTCGCAGGCCGATGCTCTATCTACTGAGCCAAACCAGTTAAGGATGTGCATGGTTTTATGTAATGAATCCATCCATCCATTCATTTGTTCTTTGAACATGGAAATACATTTGAGTCTTTGCCTCTTCTTTTTGTTCATTATTTTAAAACTAGCGGTAAGGTGCACAAAATTCATGCATTTGGGGCTTGTCCCTCAGCCTGGCCTGTGCCCTCTCGTAGTCCAGGAGCCCTGGGGGGATGTCTGGCTGATGTCTTAGACCTATCCTTAGCATTGCCACTGAGGCAGGAGAGGCTCCCACCACTGCCACTGTGCTTGCCAGCCGTGAGCCCTGGTTCTGGCTGAGTGGCACTCCCCCTGTGGGAGCACACTGACCACCAGAGGGCAGCTCCTGCATTGAGAGTCTGCCCCTTGTGGTTAGTGCGCATCATAGTGACCAGTCATTCCACCATTCGGTCATCTGCATATTAGCCTTTTATTATATAGGATATGCTAAGTAAATTGTTACTTATTTCTGTCAGTTAAATAGGGAAAATAAACCAATCTCATTAGCAATATTGTATAACCAAATAAGATCCTGTATATAATCCATTTTAACAATATTCCAAGTAGTCATGTAAGAATTCAAGACATTAAGTATTAATGAACACATTCTCAATCTAATGAGGAAAAGGGTGCTACATTTATCTTAAAATTGTTTCTATCTTATATAATCCAGGCTGAGACTACAAATGTAGATATTTATGTATTCGTCCACAGTCCTGTTGTATGCTCTTATCTTTTTCATTTTCCTTTTTTTAAAAAAATATTTTATTGATTTTTTACAGAGAGGAAGAGAGAGGGAGAGAGAGTTAGAAACATTGATGAGAGAGAAATAACCATCAGCTGCCTCCTGCACACCCCTTACTGGAGATGTGCCCACAACCAAGGTACATGCCCTTGACTAGAATCATACCCAGGACCTTTCAGTATATGAAAGGTCCACAGGCCGACACTCTATTCACTGAGCCAAACTAGTTAGGGCTCATTTTTTCTTTTTGAGAGCAGAGGTTAAAAATACTCACATCCCCTGCCAATAAATTAAGTTAAAGACATTCAATTCTGGAAGTAAATTAAAAATCATCTTTTGTAATGTGTTTATATTATGAATGCATAACTGGAACTACAGAAAAAAAGTTGAGGGACTCTTTCCCCCTCAAAACACTGCTTTGAGGGAAATCAAAACACTAAAAAAATGTTTGCACTAACTTCTTCCTGCCAGTGCTGTGGTACTCAGCAATGCACTTGGTTTGCCACCAGAAGGTGCTAGAGGAAAATGAAACCCGCTCCCTGTACTAATGCTTTGGAATAGTTTTCCCTTTTCCTCTGGGTATTCTCTCAATCTCAATCTCAATCTCAATCAATCTCTCTCTCTCTAAATAAGTTACTCTGCTGACGGACACGTTTTCCATAATATCTGTCAAGTCTCAGGGATTTGCTCATGTGTAAAAAACAAACATAGATTTTAATCTGTTTCTTTACCAGAAAGTGACTAGAAAAGGCTTTTTGGGGAAAAAAATCATCTGAATGATTTGAGAACATAGCATTCATGTAATGGAAGACAAAATATTTTATACTTATGCTTAAATTTTTTTTAGTCAATTTTATAAAGAAAATGAATGTTCTATGTTTACTTAAATGTTATGTCTTTCAAAGGACAAATTAATTCCTTTCAGAATATGATAGAATTGAGAATGATGTTGTTGAATGAGTAATCCCAGGTAACATTTTCTAATTTTGTAAGTAAATTCACTAACTTTAAAGATATTAGTGTCCTCCAACTTGCATAAATATAAAAGATTATCAGGTGCCCATGTATATTTTATTTAAATAGTTTAGCATTTAGGAGATGCTGGCATTACAAAAAAAAATATATCTTGAGGCTTTCCCTTTTCTTTCCCATTCAGGAACTATGACATCTTCCCACTTTCCAAAAGCTGGGCTTATTTTTATGACTGCTGTAAGAGTGCCAGAAGAGGATAAAATAATGAAGGATAATCGTATTGTCCTGGGAACTATTTCTGTCTTTCAGTGCTAAAAGTCAATGAGCTACATAGACATTTTCTGAAGTAATTTTGTAATACTAATATAATTGATGAAAATTTATTCATTCATCATTTTAGGAAGGTAAATTAGGACATTTCTTAGGGCTTTTCTCTGGATATTTTTCACCTGTATTTTCATTTAATATATCTTTGTAGGGAAAAAAACAGCTTGCATTTGTGAGCCAGATAGTTTCTCCAATTTTTTTTTAATTTCATGAGTTTAAAAGAAATATGCAAATCTTAAACAATGTTGCAAACTATACTGGTAATTTGGGGCTAAAGGCAGAGAAGGTAGAAGTTGTAAAGACCTTGCCTGCAAAAATACATAAACTTAGAAAAAGAAAATCAAGCAAACAAATAAACATGTAAACTCTCCTGTACTAATGTATTCTATTGTATTAGCTTCCTATCACTGCTGTAACAAGTTATCACAAAGGCTTAAAACCCAGAAATCCTTTATCTTACTGTTCTGGAGGTCAGAAATCCAGAGTGGGTCCCCCTGGCATGAAATTGAGAACAGAAGGCTGCGACCTCTCTGGAAGCTCTAGGATTCATTTCTCTGCCTCTTCTACTTCTAAATGTTGCCCATTCATGTTCCTGCTTGTGCTTTTGTTCTGTCTCCAAAACCCTGACAATGCTGATGGAGTCTCTCCCATCCTTCTTCACTCTGACTCTGACTCTTCTGCTTCATCTTCTATATTTAAGAGACTCTAGTGATTACATGGGGCCCAAGTAAATAATCCAGAATAATTTCCTTATTTTCAGGTCAGCTGATTAGCAGCAACCTTTACTTTGTAAATATAACATATTCACAGGCTACAGTTAGAGTGGACATCTCGGGGTGGGGGTCATTTTTCTGCCTGACACACCTATGCATGTAATTTGTATGTAGCATTTTTCACCTGGAATTGGGATTTGTATTTTTTTCTCATGTCAATATTTTTAAGTGTATACCTTTACACAGTCACAGAATACTACTCCCTACTCATCTAATATTGGCCATTTCACTTATTTGAAAGATATTTATTGTGTACCAATTATGTGAGAGGTGTTCTGTAAATAAAAGGGGAGGAGGTTTACGCATAAATAAGAAAAAAAGTCTGTGTTTGAGGAACTTGTGGGAAAATGATGGAGAAAGAAAAGTAAGGACTTAATCAAAGAATTAATTCAAATTCTGGCTTGAGTGAAAAATAGGGTGCCATAAAAAGTTGCAAGAACATTCCTAGTGGGTGGATTTGGGCATGGTTTGCCTCATAAAGTGACATTTAAGCTGGGTCTGGAAGGATGGGTGGTTGATACATTTTAGGAAGTGAGGAGGAGGGGTTGAAGGAGAAAGAGCAGGAGTAAAGACAGCAGTTCTTGAAGCTGCTTGCTACATTGGAGGAATCTGAAGAAGCTAGACAAACTGGCAGGTGACTGGAGAGAACAGCCTAAGGTAAGGGTGGAAAGTGAGCTGAGTCCAGGTCATGCAAGACTTCACATCAACGAAGGTCCATCACATTGAGAATAAATCAATAATGAAGGTAACATGGGGCTCAGGAATGAGGAGATCTAATACAGAAGAGAGGCAAAGGGATTCTTAGGAAATGAAATTTTAGACAAGGATGTTGTATGCCAGGCTTACAGAGCAGCCAGTCCTGATTGTGGGAGTGGGAAGGAGGGCTCTAGAGAAAGGTCATTCAGAGGAAAGAAAAGTTAAAATGATGGATGATCTTACATAATTTACCATAATTATTTATAGAAGAATTAGTGAAAGGAACATAGAAAACTGTGGAATTTTTTTTTTAAAGGGACAATTTTAATTAGAACCAAAAAGTTAAAGAACATATGGGTGGGGGAAGGGGCTGGGTGAAAAAGGTGAAGGGATGATAAAATAGTCACAGTATGTAAGATATAGCATAGGGAATATAATCAACATTATTATGATAAATATGAGTGGTGCCAGATGGTTACTAGAGTTATTAGGGGGATCACATCATACATTATATAAATATCTAGCTATTATGCTGTACACCTGAAATTAATATAATGTTAACTGTCAAAACTGTAATTGAAAAAAAAGTAAATGCTTTCATGATATAATGCAGTAAACAAATATATTTATTTACTATAATGTGAATACTGGATATTGATATTTATTCATGTCATGACTGGAGAAAGCTCATTAAGGGTAAAATTGGGACTATGAGAGAGAAGAATCCTCATCTTACATATAAGAATTCAAAGGATTTTTTAAAGTTGAAGTAATAGGAAATAGCATAGATATTATTTGTACATTTGAGATAAATTTTAGAATAATTAGCTAAACATGGTAAAATAATTAGTGTTGATACAGGAGAACTGCTTTTATTAAAATCTTTCTAGTGTTATTTAACTCAAAATTGTTTACATGTAACATTTTGAATATAATGTTATATTTCTATTACATGAATTAAACATTGGTGAATAGATGTGGAGGAAGTGGAGACTGTAAATGCAGCACAGTTGTAGCTAGATAAAACTACGAGTGGCAGAAGAAAGAGAAGTGAAGAACTTTTGGTGCATTTCACACTGAGGGGAAGGAGTGTTTTAGTATGGGAGAAGTTTGAATTGATTTATGGGATTCAGAGAATGAATCAGCGGAGAAGTGTTTGAAAACAAGACAATAAACAAACAAACACCTTATAAATACAGTTCTAAAAAGAGTAAAGTGTGCACTGGGACTCTTAAAAAGGATTGAGGTCTCTGCAAATTTATGTTCTTCTTCTTCATTAGGGAGTCCTAGTGTCTCACCCTTCCCCAAATTCAATAGCCTACTCTGCATCCCATGTGGAAGAGTGATGAAGTAGGGTTCTACCCACTGGTAAGACTTTCCAGAGAGATGTTGATGAGATCGAACAAAAATAGATGATAAAAGATTCAGGAAGGAAGTTGAACATTAACTGAACCTGAGAAGAATTTGACATAGGAATTTTCCTATATGTAGATTTGAAGAGAGGCTCTTTCCACTTCTTCTAAAGTATCTCCTTTAGACCTAAAGATTCTCAACATTGCTTGATTAATTTTGTGAAATAGTTCCCAAACTAGATCGAAATCAGTACTTCCTGTGCTCATTTATTTCATATAAACTTGGTAATTATTACTCACATTTATTGAGAGGTTATTGCTGACCCTATTTTCATTATTTCATATGGGTTATCTCATCTAATTCTCACCACAGCTGTATGAGGTAAAAGTTGTTTCCATTACCATTTACAAATAAGAAGAATGAGGCACAGAGTTTAATTGGCAAAAGTGGACACGTTGGTGAATGGAGGAGATATTTGAATCTAAGTAGCCTGATGCCAGAATTTGTGTGGTCAGTTACTATTTTATGTCACCCATAACAACATTGTAGATAGAGAAATGGCAATTTCACAGGGCATCATGGTTGAAAAAACAGCATGTGTGTGGGAATTGGAAGTAATTAAGTAGGGCTGAGGCATAACATGTATGATGTACATACCATAGCATGTGGGTAACTGGTGGAAAACTTCTGCAGTCATCACTGAAACTAGTTCATGAAGAAAGAGCCTTGCTGTCAGATGGAAGACCTTTGGCTTTAGCCTGGCAACTAGAAGGAGCCATTGAAGGATTTTAAGTGAGAAAATAATGTAATCTGGTGTCTTTCAGAAAGGGCCCTCCATTATAGAAGATGGTTGGAAATGTCTGAAGAGAGGATATAGCAATGAGAACATTTACAAGACTGACATTGATTGAGACAAAAAGTGCCAGTAGACACAGAGAGGAGAAGACAAATAGGAGAGATATTTAGAAACTATATTTAATCAGCTGTAATGAAAGATTTGAAGAGAGGAAGAAGGGTCTGATTTGTTCATTTTCTTCTTAGGTGACTAAGTTGTTGAAGCACCATTCACCTTTATAAGCATGCCAGGCAGGAGAGCATCTGGAAGATGCAGGAAAAAAGTTCAGCTTGAGAAACATCAACTCCGTATAATTTGGGAAACTTCTAGATGAAAATGTGCAGTTGTTAGTTGCTTTAAAGTCGAGAGAGAGAGAGAGAGAGAGAGAGAGAGAGAGAGAGAGAGAAGAGGAAAGAGAGAAATAAGAGAGAAATATGAATGAATGATATGAGTGACCTACATATTTTGTTCTGGGTTTCATCTGGATAAATTACCTGTGTAAATTGGACATAGTTGTAAGCTTCCTAAGGACATATAACAAAGTTCCAGAACATCATCTGTGCTCACTTGACAAATCTAAGCTAAATGGTGAAGAGTAATGTGGTTATAATTTGGTGGGGTGGGTCAGAGGGGAGAGTCACATTTAAATGCAGCCTACAGACAAAGACCACAGAGGAGATTGAAGAGGGGCTGAATTCTGAGGGAAACCAACAAATAATAGTTAACATGAAAACTAAGAATAGTGTGAGTAGATTTTCGTGGAGAGAGTGATCAAATTTTACTAAAAGCCCACTAAACCCTTTGGCTATTAACAAACCATTGTTGACTGGTTTAGACTACATTTTTTGAAGAAGTTGAATTAAGAACTCCTTTTTAGCCTATAAGTAAGTCCAGTTGATGCATATTAGACATTTCAGAAGCTGGGAGATAAAGGGAGAAGAAAATAGGACCAAGGGATTGAAAAAAAATTAACACAGAGCCTTAGCCAGTTTGCTCAGGGGATAAAGCATCGGACTGTATGTACCTTGGTTGCAGGCTTGATCCCCTGGCCCTGGTTGGGATGAGTGCTGGAGGCAAGTAATCGCTGTGTCTCTCTCACATAGGTGCTTTTCTCTCCCTGTTTCTCTCTCTGTGTCTCTCCCCTCCCTTCTACTTTCTCTAAAGATCAATGGAAAAATATCCTTGGGTGAGGGTTAAGAAAAACAAAATAAAACAAAACGAAAAACATTTGAGAGGCTCAACAGAAAGAATAATAAAATAGATGAATTTAAAAACATGAAGGGAAAAAGGAATTGTGGATAAACATCCCAATGGGAAAAGATAGTGTCTAGGGTACAAAAAGGGCCTTTTGACTTGGATAACAAACAGTTCAGGTATCTCTGTTCACTAATGCTGAAAGGGTAAAAGTAAGAACTTGGTGCAGAAAATCTAGCTATCTGTCCCCTTGATGGAGTCTGCCTTCATTTATCCTATCTTACATCATCAGTCATGTTTTCTTGCTCTGAATTCCTATTGTAACTGTGCTATTTTTTTTAAATCTGTGTCTTTTTTTTTTTAATCTTCATGACAACTGTGAACTTGAACTGACAGGCTGAATCCCTTTGTCCTTTGAATTTCCCAGTGTCCATGTGTATGGTAGCCACATGATAGTCTTTAAGGAAAAAATTGTGCTGATATCTAGTTTTGCACACAAGAAATACCTGATGTAGAATGAAACTGGATTTTTAAGCGTTGGTTGATAACCTTATAAGAGTTAGAGTCACAGCAACTGAACTTGAGGTTTTTTATTTACATATTTGGATATCGTCTTGCAGCCTGTGCAGATGATCTACAACCTGCCCTCAAAGATCTGCATGTAACAAATTGTAAGATGTGCCTTATTATTTCTTTCAAACTTCCATATGGAAGGGATGAGTCAGCCTATCTGGGATTTCAAGCTGCCAGTTCTAGGGACACTGCACAACCCAAAGACATTGCCTCCAGGAAATTACTATTAAAATATTCTCTGCTAGGCAGGGCTGCCTGATGTGTCAACCTTGACCAGTTCCTTTAAGTAAAAAGAAATATTAACAATCAAAACAACAGAATTACCGATGAAGGTTAGTAGAAAGGCTACTTGCTTTATTTGCCTTTGAAAATTTGGTGGTGTTTCTTTTTTTCTTCATAGCTTTGATGTTTTAAAAGAAGAGTCAAGGACAAGGTGAAATTGAATCAATATTTTTTTCTCTGAAAAAGCTAATAATATGCACATTGATATACAAATGCCAGTGCGTACCTTATGTGTGTGCACTTGAATTGTAACACTTTCTCTGTAGATATCAAGAACATGATATTGTTCACATAATTACAATTATTTAAACACAACAGGATGAAGGTATTTTAAAGCAAGAATGGGAAATTATGCAAAGTTTGACAGGTCTGTTAAAGTTTTGTAATTATAAGATACCTCAAAAATGAGCTCACTTTGAACATTTGTTCATAATATTCAGTAAGAGTGCTAGAAAATTATATTTAATCTTTGAATATAAATGCTTAGTTACTTCTTGAATAGGATTTGAATTTCAATACAAGTGAGTTGTGTGAAGAATATTACTAATATTTGAATTATCATGAAGGTTATAAACGTTACTATTCAGAGTAGCAGCTCAACAATGATTAGCTGATGTTGAATGATATCAAGATAAGAGAAGAAACATGTTAAACTCTCCTGTAAACAGCACATTTCTCCTGGCAGGGGTCCATTCTTTTCCTTAGCTTAATTAAAGACCTTCTTAATATTTAAGGTGATAATTTGACTTTTTAATTTTTTCAATATTTATTTACATTTTCTGCATTATTAGATATTATTGTATCATTATAATCATGAAATATATACTTTTGATTTTTTGAAATACAAATTATCAAAACATACTTTCTTACATGTGGTTTTATTTTAATGATTGCTATGTCATAGAGCATGAAATACCCATCATTTGAATGCATAGTTTTAACTCCAAATAACCTTTTATGAAATGAATGGGTGGTTATATGCAATAAATGAGTGCATGCCACTACTTGAGCTTAAAAATAAAACAAAATATTTAAAAAAGAATTATCAAAATCACAGCAGAACATTTTAATACCATCATTTATTATTTGAATTAGTTATGCCTGTATCCTTCTCATGTCTGCACTTCCATCTGATACCCAAAGAAAAATTCTAATGCACACTTAACAACCTTGTTAGCAACTCATCTAATTTATGTCTTCCTGTCTTCATTACATTTTGTAAAGACACTCAGAAAAAAATTTGTAATTGTTGACATTATTACACTGCCTCTATAATATATCCAAGTAAACATCTTTCGTGTCAAATGGATCATAAACTATTTATTTTTAAAATATAAAATTCAGTCAAATGTTGTTAAACTGTTTTATCTAAGTGAAGGTCAACAAATGTAAACATCTTTATAAGCAATAGATATGAATACTTTCCAGAGCCAGAAGGAAACAGTTTGAGTTCTCTATTGCTACAAACTTACTTTTTTAAAAAATTATTCATTTAGGCTGGGCTCAGTTGAGTGGTTCTTCTGTTGGTCTTGCTGGTAGTAATTACTGTGGATGCATCCAGTTGACAGATGGACTTGGGCTAGGATCCACTGGGCCCACAGATAGCATCACGTTTCTCCTTTCTGTGCAATATCAAGACTGCTTCTCTTCATGTGGTTTCTTTGGAGGGGATAAATATACTCTCTACAGATCAGTTCAGGGCTCCTAAGAGTGCAAGGACTTAGGTGAGGAACTGGTTATAAAGTGAAACAGATTATGGGGAGTGGACTACACAACGTATGAATACTGAAACCAGTGTTCATTGGAGGCCACCAATGACATACTGTTCTAAGAAACTAAAGTCACTGTGCAGTGCATAGTTCTCCTGGGCAGCACAGTGGAAGATAGGCTTCAGGAAAATAAGATTAGAGTCAACAAGGCTAATTCAAAAGTAGTGTAGTGATTGAGGTCAGAAGTGATTTGAGCCTAAATTTAGGCTTTTTTTTTCCTCCTGAAATATCCTTTAGCTTTCTTTTAATTCTGGGAGAGAATAAAGTAATAAAGATATGGAGGAAAAGAGAAACAATACAATTCTATGTATTATAATAACATTCACTAAGATGGGAGAGGCAGACGGAACATTTTGTTTTAATCTATTGACTTAGATGTTTCTTTGAATGAACAGGTAAAATTAATTACTGCTCATAAGGTTGTGTGGGTTTGGAACAGAAAAGTTTAGACTAGAGATAATGGAAATGAAGATGTAGGAGTCATTAGTATACAATTAGTGTTTGAGACCATTGGAGAGATTGAGCTTTTACCCAAAGTACATAGAACAGTGTTTCTTTTTCTTCTTCTTTTTTTAAGTAGATTTATTAATTTTAGAGAGGAAGGGAGAGGGAGAGATAGAAACATCAATGATGAGAGAGAATCTTTGATCAGCTGCTTTTGCATGCCCCCTACTTGGGATCAAGCCCAGGCATGTGCATTTGACTGCAGTTGAACCCGAGACCCTGCAGTCTGCATGCCCACTCTCTATCCACTGAGCAAAACCAGCTAGGGCAGAACAGGGGTTCTTAAAGAGCAGGGGAGTATCTCAGAATTCTCTAGGGATATTTTTCAAATTCTACATTCTAATGCTCTGCCCTGCCCTCCAACATCACTGGGGTGGAGATGGAAACATGTACTTTGAAAAAACTCCCAGGTGCTTCTTTTGCATGCCTTCCTCTCCCATGGTATGTGGGCATAGATACTGTTTTAAAAGTTCTCCAGGAGCTCTGCTGGTGTGGGTCAGTTGATTGATCGTCCCCTGCATCAAGAGGTTGTAGGTTTGACTCCAGTCAGGGCACAAGCCTGGGTTTCAGGCTCCATCCCCAGTAGGGGATGTGCAGAAAGCAGCCAATGGATATTCTATCTCTCCTTTTCCCTCTAAAAAAATCAATAAAAAACTTTAAAAAATTTTTTTAAAAAAAGCTTTATTCAGGAAACTTTAATGTGTTATACCCATGATTAAGAACTACAAAGAAAAGCAAGAAGGAAAAAGCCTGGGCAGACCATGTAGGAGAACAAAAGTCAAAGGAGAAGGGCCAGACCTGTTCATGTTATCAACAGATGGCACGTACAGCTCTAGAGTATTAGCAACTATCACAAATGAAAGGATAAGCTTTATATATGCTATTTTCGGGAAGGACTCATAGCCATTCATTGGGCTCTTCAATCACTAGTATACCTTCTATCCTTAAGAATTTAATAGCCACTGTTTTTCAAGGGATATTAGTGTTTCTCATATTTCACATTGATTTGGTGACTGAATCTGACTGTATTATAGGAAGATTCAAGGATGCTTTCTTGTGTTTTTCTAGTTGCCTTTTTGGTAATTGCCAGTTTCTCTCCCTCACCTCCCTTCCATAGCTTTTCTGTTGCCAGCTCTTCACTCTTTTCCCTTGACATGTTACCCCGTTCTTCTTAATTTGGGCATCCTTCAATAATAATCTTCTGTCTTCAACTCACTGTGCCTCCTCAGACCCCTTGATGTTTACTTTAGCGCCTTTCTATTCATTCTGTGGTGAATCTCTTGATATGCAGGCCAGTCCAGTTCTAACTAGACTCTTGAAGTCAGATCACATTGAAACTAGTTATTATGGAATTCTTTCTTGGGCTTTTAAAATCTTTCCTAACATCCATCTACCTTGCCATCTGTTTTAACTCTTTACCTTTTTAATTGATTGGTTACTAGAGTGGAAATGCCAAGTCTCAATATTTCCCTCCTTAACTCTTCTGTACTTAAAAAGGAGAAAATGCAACATCGTCCTCATGAGGAAGTTAGGAGGATTATAGAAGGCATTGGCTGTAAAGCGTTTCGTAGACTAATGGCCACTTAGCAAATGCTCAGTAAATATTAGCTATTATCATTGCTTCCTAATGATACCTCCTCATTTTCTAATGTTTATTAGCTTTTCTAAATACATTCACCAAAGTATAATTACTGGAAGCTAGACCCCAAAATGCACAAGCACACATACACATATCCTGATTTCGGTAGTGGCTATACAGACATATACATTTGCCAAAGTTTATGGAGATCTCTGTACTTAAGATTTATGCATTTTCTAGATGGAAATCGTACCTCAATAAATTACTTAGGGAAAAGGTATAATTAGAAGCAAAATAGCACAGTGGTTAAGATTGTGGGTTCTGGAACTGGATTTAGGTTCAAATCCTGGCTCCAGCACTAACTAGCTATGTGATTTGAGGCAAGTAATTGGCTTCTATATCTCAGGTTAAATCTTGCTAAAGGTTCCTACCTCATAGGATTAGGGGTGAGGATTAAGGAAGTAATTTAAAATAGTGCTTGCCACATCTGAAATAGCATGTAAATGTTAGCTATTTTTTAAAATATATTTTAAAAAATAAAGTGATCAGATATCTCTAAGATATGTATCCTTTTCTGCATATATTACATATCTTTACTTAAGTTGCATCTTTATTCATGCAGAGAATAAGTTTTTTACTTTTTGTTTCCTCTTTGTACGTCCACCATTTAGCATGATGCTACATTTAATAATAGCAAAATCAACATTTATTGATTTATGGGATGTTAAACAGATTGAAAGAAGACACTTTTTATTGGAAGAACTGATTAAATTTTATATTTCTAATTAGTAGTGAAAATTGTATCTTACTGATATAAACCAAATCTAACCAAAGTCTAACTATTCCTTTAGCAGCAAATTTTAAAATGATTAAAATATAAGTTTGTGAAAAGTAAACAGATTTTTATTTTAACCTCAAGTATTCTACACAACCTTTTCCCAGAAAATTACAGTAATAATAAATTGGAATACTGTCAGATGATGGAAAATTCAAATCCACATGGATGATTGTCTCTTATAATAGAGAGTGGTTGTGGCTCTAGAGTTTTAAGCATTTAAAACTAAAAGACAAATGTCCTAGTGTTTTATAATGATTCATAGTGACATTTTTATTATAAATTTAAATTATTTAAATAAAATTTTAATATAATGTATCAATTCTGGTTTTAATAACCAATATCATCAATGCCTGGAAAGAAAATGTAACATGCAATATACATTTATTTCAATTAAGTTGATGATACCATATTATCAATGAATAACATTGTTTTTTTTTCAGTTATACAATAAAGATACAAATTTATTTTCAGTTCTTATTTTGGAAACCGATAATTATTACTTATTGCCTACAAATTATTTTTCAGTTCCTAGACTTCGTAGATTTTATATCTCTTCTCTTACTAAAACTTTTGCAATGTAATCATTATTCCTATGTAGACACAAGAAAACTAAAAATATAGCATGCAATTTAAAGCTTAAATATGATTTATTGAAAGGGTAGACATTTTCTTCTTTAATGTGACATTTCTAATATATAGAAAACTGGTGCAGAATATCAATAATACTTTAAAGACTATGAAAATAGCCATCTAGAAAGTGATAAGTAATATGTTTCAGAATAAGGGCCATTAGTGAAATAAAAAATACACATTACTGTTTGGAGGAAACTTGATTTTGACAAAAAGTCCTTAGGAAGATGTTAAACAGTTCATTTTTTTTTAAGAAAAAAGAATAACAATGGAATTAGAACTCCTCATTTATTAACAAGGAAATGTATATTTTCAGGTAAAGAAAGTATTTCACTCATGATGCTATACTGATAAATACTATTCCCATGGTAAGACCACATCTAGAGTATTGAATCCATTTCCTGGAGCTATTTCCAAAGAAGATAAGTGAGATGGTGAGAGACTTTAATGATTTCCAGTGAGAATAAGCTGCTGTGATTATCCTGGAAAAGAGAAAGCTTGCCAGTATGCTAAAGAAGACAAAGTAAAACAAATGGGAGAATAATGCCTACTGGTGAATTATGGCTCCCAGAAAAGAAACATCATCTCATATTAGAATTTTTCAACAGTGGTGTAGGATGGTCTGCAAAGAAGTGAATTCCCGGACACTGAACACATCCGCAGAAATGTGGTGACCCCTGTCATGGATGTGAGGACCAAGGATTTCTGGTTGGGAGGAAATCACTAAAGGACTCTAGAGCAAGTTTTCTGCCCTTAGCCTTCCCTATAAAAAGAAGTGCATAGAAATGTGCTATGTAGATTGTATATTACTAGATTAATAGAGTCCAATATCAGTAAAAAGATATTTTATAGGGAAAGTATTTCTTGAAATGTCATTTCTCACCATGTTTAAAAAGTTGAAATTAATATTTGTTGATTTTAGAAATAACAAAATTCAGTCAGCAAAGATAGAAAAAAAGTAGAGACGAAAAACAACACGAATTCTTATAAAGCATGATACACTTAGCATCTTTTATTTTTACTTACCTGTATCAACTTACTTATTACTTTCTATTGTTAAATAATATATAAAATAACCTGAGATTTGGGCTAAAGTTATTACACTGTATATGTACATGCTTTGCATATATACTTTTCATTTTTTGTGTTGTTTTCTGTTTCATTTATTTGTTTTTTACAATCCTATACAATAAAAGCCCAGCAACCAAAACAGCAAAACGATCAAAACTACCAGAGGCCAGAACAACCATAGCCCCTCACCCAGGCCGGCTGCCCCCCAGGGAAGCAGGCAGGGTGGTTAGGGGTGATCAGGCAGGCAGGTGAGTGGTTAGAGGTGATCAGGTTGGCAGGCAGGGTGCTTAGGAGCGATCAGGCATGCAGAGGTGGTTAGGGGCAATTAGTCAGTCTGATGAGTGGTTAGAGCAATGAGGCAGGCAAGCAGTTAAGAGCAATCAGGCAGGCAGGTGAGTGGTTAGGGGCGATCAGGCAGGCAGGCAGGTGAGTGGTTAGGAGCCAGAGGTTCTTGGTTGTGAGAGGGTACAGGCCAGGCTGAAAGATCCCCTTCCCTTGCACAAATTTTGTGAACCAGGTCTCTATTATAATTATCGTGTCCTTGCAGACCTTCTTAATTAAACTAATTTATCTTAGTTTATAGCTTTTCCTAGTGGCAAAATAAATGTTACAACATGGTTAAAACATTAAGTACACCTCCCATATGACATAGCAGTTCACATCTATGTATTTACCCAAAAGAAATGAAACATATGTCTACACCAAAATTTATACTCAAATATTCATAGTTTGTTCTGAATTTCCAGAGATTGGAATAAGCGGAAATGTATCAGAAAGTGAATGGGTGAACACTGTGATATCTCTATAACAAAGACTTCTCCTCAGCAATAAAAATAAACTATTGATATGTACAACATAAATGGATCTGAGAAATATTATGCTGAATCGAAGAAGTGAGACACAAAAGAGCACATACTATAGGACTCATTTGTAACAAAATTATTAATAAGTTTTCACATCTTATAAGACAAAATAAACATGGATGTAGTTAAAATTATAGAACCCAGGAAAAGGAACATCATGTTGAAAAATAAAGTAATGACCATATTTTTGTAAACCATTATACTGTGGAATCTAGAAATGTATTTTGAAAACATTTTTACTAGGCATCATCAGTGTAATATGAGATTAGGAGGCAGAAAATGTAAGGAGATATCATCTGGGATAAAAGAATATCATTATTTAATGATACTTGGTCATAGATTGTCAGACTTAATAGTATTAATATGTCAATTTTAACCAAACTGCTCTGCAGGTCCAAAACAATTTCAATAAAAACTCTGGCTAGCTTTTGTTAGTTTGTTGGTAGAAATAGTCAATAACTATTTGGGAATGTAAACCACTTAGAGAAGACAAAGCATTTTTAAAAAGATGCATAAACTATTTATTTACACTATTTGATTTTAAGACTAACTATAAAGCTGCAATTACAAAAATAGTGTGTGATATGATGAGAAGCTAGATATATTGTATAAATCAATGGAAGAGAATAGAGAATCTAGGAATAGACCTTCACACATATGGTGAATTGATTTTTGACAAACATGCCAGGGCAGTTCAATAGGATAAGGATATACTTTTCAACAAATGGTTTCTAACAGTTGTAAAGCTTATTTCATTTTTAAAATAAAGCCGCAAAACCCTTTTCTGTCCTCTTTTCTGTCCTCTTTCCTATTTGGACTGTATATTCAAATAGAATATGAAAGCCTGGATTAAAGTGTAGATAGGAAAGGAAGTTGGTACACTTATATACCTAATACAAAAATGTCTTTCTAGTTCTGGTTTCCTAGTAAGGGTCTATAGGAGTAAGTCTGAGACCTCGTGTATTGTGAACTTTCAGAGAAAGGTCTTCTGTGTTTATAATTGGAATCATATATAAGACATTGTTTCCCTCTAATTTCCAGAAGTTTGAAGAGTGTGAAATTTCCTGAGTCTAGATGGGCTCTTTGCCATCCTTAATTTTTTATTGTGGTGAATTTGTGATTTCCCCCCTCCCCCCGGTATTTTTATTGGAATATTAATAATAATTTTTTTAAAAAAAGGTTGGGGGAGTTGTGTCAGGAAACAAATATTATTTAAAATATTTAAATATTTAATTTAAAATCAGAAATCACAATTGATTCTTTAAAACCATATGAACTCAAAAGAGATCAGTGGTTTTAAATAAGTCATCAGAATGTTCTTTGAATGGTTTAACTGCATGTTTTGAAGATAGATGGCCTACTGAATGAGGCAGAAAGTATAGTCAGAATTTACGTATGACTTGTTTGAGTAGACAGAGATGTCTGTAGCTCAAGATAAATTCTATATGTCCATGGGCAGGGGTGTGGGATATATTTGAGTAGAGCAATAGTAAGATGAAAATGTGATTTCTGCATATTCTGGTCATGATGTGTAGGGTGATATGGAAAAACAAAAATATATGGAAATGGCAGGGAGATCCTTGAAATCATCCAGTTAGTGACATTCATGAGATGTATAAGGAGATACGAACCAATAACATCAAAGTCTTTGTAAATAAGATGATAAATAACATGGAAAAATTATTGATAGTAGTGAAATTCAATAGAAAAGTTATTGAATAGAGATGTCACATTCCAACTAGATTTAATAGAATATCTATATAAAATATATACCATTTATAAGATAAAAAAAATCATGTCCTTTGATGCTGTGTAGACTCCTTCCTATGTAAGAGTTGCTTTTTAAGGGATGAACAATAGCCATATCTCTGTACATCATTTTGGACAGTGATGAGCAACTCTCTAATATAACCTTATTTTATTTTGTTTTATTTTGTTTGTTAATCCTCACTTGAGAATATTTTTTCATTGATTTTTAGAGAGAGTGAAAGGGATGAGGACAGACAGAGAGAAATATTGATGTGAGAGACAGAGAGAGAAATATTGATGTGAGAGACACATCAATTGGTGGCCTCTCACATGCTCCCCAACCAGGCCCAGGTTGGAGCCTGCAACCGAGGTAGATGCCCTTGACTGGAATTGAAACCAGGACCATTCAGTCCCCAGGCCAAAGCTCTATCTACTGATCCAATCTAGCTAGGGCTAATCTTATTTTATTTATTTATTTATTTTAAATTTAGGACTAAGCCATTGTCTCTGGTTAAAAACTAGTGTTTCAGTATTTTTTTTTTTGCCAATTTTAATATCATTTGGCTATGTCAGATGAGTTAGTAATTAAAACCAATACTTCATTAGTGATAAGTACTGTACAAAATGAATGCTTCAGCTTCAAGCATCGTTATGCATGAAACTGAAGCTATTTCTGATCTCTTATTATCCTAGATGGAGTGTAGATCCCACAGCCAGGTGGCAATCATTGATGTGAAAGCTGGTATGATAGACATTGATAAAGGAGCAAAGAGAAATTGTTAGAACAATTTTCCTAGAAGACTGAGGATAAGCCCAGGGCTTAGGTAAAATGAATTGCGTTGGACAGTGGAGCTGAATGAAAGAATGAGTGCAGATGTTCTCTGTAAATTAAGAAGTAGGGTCATCTGTTCAGTAACTGCCGCTTGAATAAATTGAAATCATTGAGGGATGAAAGAAAGACTGAAAAGTTTTGATGATATTAGGGAAGTTTAGGATCAACTGTAGAGGAGACTGAATCAATTAGGACTGAATCAAAGGCTAGCTGAGCAATAGTAAGATCTGAGTGGGGTTACTTATGTTTTCTGAGTCAATCAAGAAGGATTTGTAACCTTTTTTGGAGTCCTTGACAGAAGGGGACAAGGAAAATTAAATTTCCAAAATAAATTTGACAACAGTGAACATTCAAGTGAATAGGAGACCAGGGATTTATAAGGAAAAATGGAACAGGTTGAGGCCTGACTATAAAACTGAGGCTAGAAATCCAAACAGACCCACAAGATTAGCTAAAATCTTAATGTCAAAATATAGGGACATATCCTAGGATCCATTAGCAAAGAGTGGTAGTCTGATGCTAACTCAGCAAGTTATGATAACAATGATAAATAGTGGTCAATGGGTTTATTACATTATCATAGCTTCTTCCACTACTGTTAGTTGAGGGCTACTCTGCAGTTGTATGTTACGTACATCAGGGGTTAACAAACATTTCCTTACAGGGCTATATACTACATATTTTTTTTTTTTACTTTGTGGGCAATATTCTCTATGATAACTATGTAAGTCTACTATCAGAGCATGAAAGCAACCTTAGATAATATACAAAGTCATTTACTACTGGTGATAGCCCAGAAGCACTAATGTGAAATACCTTTTAAAAGTCAAGACAGCCGAGACCGGTTTGGCTCAGTGGATAGAGCATTGGCTTGAGGACTGAAAGGTCCCAGGTTTGATTCCAGTCAAGGGCATGTACCTTGCTTGCGAGCACATCTCCAGTGGGGGGCGTGCAAGAGGCAGCTGATCGATGTCTCTCTCTCATTGATATTTCTGACTTTCTATCACTTTCCCTTTCTCTCTGTAGAAAATCAATAAAATATATTTAAAAAAAAGTCAAGACAAATAAGTGTCAGTGTAAACAGTGATGAGAACTTATAAAAATGGACTTCCTAGTCTATGCGGTGTTAAAGAGCATATGTGTGTGTGTGTGTACACACATGTGTGTATATATATATATATATATATATACATATATGTATATACATATATGTATATATATATATGTATATTTTATACCTAATGCTGTTTTATCCCTATAAAAAACCAGAGGCCCAGTGCATGAAAATTCATACACTGGAGGGGTTGGGTCCCTCAGCTCAGCCTGCCTCTCTCACAGTCTGGGAGCTCTCAGGGGTGGGAGAGGACCCAGTGATCAGGGGAAGGCGATGCCGCATCATATCTCTGCTGCTGCCACTGCTGGCAGAGTAAGCCTTGGCTGGCCCTTGTTACCTGAACCTTAAGCAACCCTGGGCAACTGGGCAGCCCACCATCTGAGGCTTGCTTGAACCTTGGGCTGGCCCTCTGTGGCTAGGGGACTGCAGGGACTGCGTAACTCCAGAGGCAGGCAGACAGAGTGTCCAGGCCCACCCTTAGGCAGCCTGGCCTTGCCCCTTGCCTGCTGCCCCAGCAGACCTGAGGGGATTGAGTTCCATCATCTTGTGGCTGTGGGCACCATCATCATTAAGGGCATGGCAGTCATTTAGCATATTCCCTCCTTATTGGCTGTGGGCACCACCATCTTTAAAGATGGACAGTCAATTATTATATTCTTTTCTTATTGGCAGTGGGCGCCACCATCTTTGCAATGGTATGAAGGTCAATTAGCATGTTCACTCTTTATTAGATAGGATATGTAGAAATTGAAGAAATAACCTCTCTTCTAAGAAATACCAATCTATTTGGAGGAGATGGGAGAAAGGAAAACTGAGGGAATATAAATAATTATAAGATATGATGTAATTGAACTGAGCATTACAGAAAAAAAAAGGCACCTTATGACTTTGAATGCAAAGTGACTATATACCAAGCAGGAAGCTTTCTCTGCCTTTGGACTTGAGATTTTAGACAGTAGCCAATATAGAACACTTTTCTCACATACAGTATTTCAGCTACTCTCACATTTTTGGAAAGATAAAATAAGGACTCATTTTTCCAGATTGTTATTTCTACTACTTAGTTCTGCTAAATGTCATAGAAAACTAAAAATGAAGTGAACACTTTTCATACTTGGTCACACTTTGATGGGCACGGGAATAGTCTCTCACAATAATTGATTTCTTAAAAGTAGTGTATTACTATATTTGATGTAGACTTTTTAAATTATTTTTAAATAAACATTTCATTGAATTATAAAGTGTATATATCTGGCCATAGATTGTTTGTTATTTTTTTTGCAAAGTTTTATCTTAGAAAAATGTGGTGGGTAAGTTCTATTTAGTGTTTGTCAGGTTAAAACAATCATTTTAAACAGTCAAACCATATTTTAAAAGTAGCATGTTGAAAAGCTTATTTTGATCTCAGAGAACACTGTCTTGGAAGATCCCAGTATGATAACTTCCTACTGATGATTTTATAATAAAATATAACCTATGATTTTATTTTTTTAAATATATTTTATTGATTTTTCACAGAGAGGAAGGGAGAGGGATAGAGAGTCAGAAACATCAATGAGAGAGAAATATCGATCAGCCACTTCCTGCACACCGCTGACTGGGGATGTGCCTGCAACCAAGGTACATGCCCTTGACTGGAATTGAACCCAGGACCCCTCAATTTGAAGACTAACACTCTATCCACTGAGCCAAACCAGTTTCAGCTAATCTGTGATTTTAAATGGGAAGTTACATCATCAATCATTCAGTGGCATGGTGGTGTCATTATAAAGCTGTCTGAGCAATTTGGTTGCCACGGTCACTGTGCACATTCTATTTTTTTTTTTTAATTTACTCATCAAATCCAAGATTTCTGTCATTGTATAGGACAAAAAAATTTTGTATACCAAGCTTTCAAGATCATGGGTAAGGTACAAGTTGGCCTTTGAGTTAAGATAGTTGAGTTGTCAAACTTATGCTAGAAACCCTCCCACATTGTTGACACTGAGCTCTGTGTTACAGGATGAAGTGGGAATGATTCTCCCATCACAGTCTTACTCAGAACTGTTGAAAAGAGATGTTATTCTTTAATGATGACAAGCATGATGAAGGAAAACTCAATAGGAGCTGCATTTCTTCAAAGTGATTCTGACCGTGTCGTGCTGGTAGACATCAGATGAACAGCAAAAAGGAACATAATTATTAACAGAAAAGGGTTGTCCCATTTCTAACAATTCTATTATGTGGAGGGATATCTGAGGGTCAGACTGTAAAGGGTTCATCCCTGAGATGGGGTTAAATATTAAAAACAAAACAAAAACAATTTTTTTAAGTATTAAAACATAGATGAAGTTATAAAAGATATGTAATCTACTTTTAAGATGATAGAAATATGGGAGGGAGCATTTATGTGATGGATGAGAAATCAGTGCCCTAAGTTAATAGCTTGAGTTGATTGATTACATCAAGTTATGGGATTACATTTAAATGTGAATATTTATTTAAAAATCAATTTGGACAATTTTAAGGTAATGGAAACACAGTTTGACAGCAAATACTGCTTCTTAAAAAGGTTAAACTGAGGTTTTTTTTAAAAAAATATGATTAAAAGGTTAGTGTAAGCCAGAAGTATGAAGCAGCTGCTAAAAATAAAATCTTAGGCACTATAGAAATGTAGTCAAGATCAGAAGTCATGGACACTTACTCTCTCTGATGTTTAGGCTGCATCCAGAGGGTATATGGGCCATGTTTGAAAACAGTAGATGATATATCTTTGTGGGACCAAACAGGGCTGACTAGGTTCCTTCAGACATGTGAATTGCCAATGGAACAGATGCAAGAATTATTTTCTTTCAAGTAAAACCTTTAAGAAGCAGACTTGTTTCTCCTGGGAAGTTGTGGGCAGCAGCTGCCGGAGAGAAAGTATAAAGGGGATTCTTCAGCTTAGTAAAAATTAAATGAAGTAACTTCATTTTTTCTTTTTAAAGTCAAAGATACATGATTGTTTTTATATAAATGAACGATTTTGAGAAAGCAGAAAGAAAGACATTCCCGTTTGGGTAGGTACTGAGATGAGACATGACTGGTTCTCACGTTCTTGATTAGCTCCTGGGCCTGCTAAGGGCATATTGTGTAGACCTCAAGTCTCTATTTAAAAACTGCACTTAAAAAATAGGGTGGTAAGTGGTAAAATAACAAATTCACAAGGTATATGGTTAGCATGAGAAAGGGAAATTCAAAAATCATTTCACATAGATTTTAACTCAAATTAGGCAAAAATTAAAAATAAAAAAGGCAGTATACAAAACTCACAGGAAATGAGAGTATATCTACTTTTTTTTAAATGAACTAACAGGGTTATAGTTGTTTTTTGTTTGTTTATTTGTTTGTTTTTTACTATAATCCACTTAGAATTCACAATAATTACTGGCGTATTAGTTTGTTTAGTGATTCTTTTTTTTTTAAAAAAATACATTTTATTGATTTTTTACAGAGAGGAAGGGAGAGAGATAGAAAGTCAGAAACATCGATGAGAGAGAGACATTGATCAGCCGCCTCCTACAAGCCCCACTGTGGAGATGTGCCTGCAAGCAAGGCACATGCCCCCAACCGGAATTGAACCTGGGACCCCCCAGTCCGCAAGCCAACACTCTATCCACTGAGCCAAACCAGTCTCAGCTGCTTAGTGATTCTTGTAGTCTCCCAATTAATTGTAAGATTTTTCTTTTTCACCTTTTCATTTATTTTAGGGGAGATGGACTAAAGGGTTATGCTTTTTAGAGTTTCACAAAGATATATAGATCTTATTTTGTATAAATTGATCCCATTATTTTTTTAGAATCTGTTCAGCATATGAAAGTTTAATTTAGTGTGGGTCAGGGCAATAAAAAAATGACACTGGATAACAAAAGAGACATAAAACGATGACTAGTGTTATACACTTTTTAAGCATTTCTACTTCACAAATTTGTATAGAGATATCTTTCTATAGTATTATCTTTGAAAAACACACACACATACTCATTATTTTTTTCAAAACCTAAAAATGTTATATAAATCTGAGAATATATTTTATATTATTAATTACATTGTACTTTTTTTTTTCTTTCAGAACTGAATTTATAGTCAGTTTTTCTGTGCCATTAACACATGGCAATTATTCTTAGTTTGTTATTAGAGAAAATATTGGAAATATTAGACATCTTCAGGGAATTTTTTAAGCATATTACCAGATGGGTGAGCATTTATCCTTTCCAAGAATATAAAATTTGTGACTCATTTTTATCTTTGGTTTTCCACTGTAAAGAATGGGTGTCAGCTTCCTATGTAATTTTGATTTGTTTATCCTGCAGTTTTGTTTGTCCATGCAGTTTTCTGTGTGCCAATTGTGGTCAATATTTGGTTTCCATAAAAGGTATGAGTTTTCTTTGAGGCTATTTTTCCTTGCCATTGCCAAACCCACAACTGATGCACCATTACTTTGACTTTTGTTCTTAATTTAAACTTGGCACAGAGCCTCTCTTTGGTGTAAAACATGAAACAAACTCCATTTTGACATGGAATCTGGGGAGGAAACTACTTGCTTGACATTCTCTAAAGCAATAGAGATCCAGGATGTTTGTTTTACTCTTTATAGGGACAGATCTGCTACCTGAATATGCCAGAACCATAAGTGCAGGCTTGTCACTACTACTTAAAAAGAAATCTAGCCAAGAATCCTTTTATTTTTTTATTATTATTATTTAATAGGTAAAAGCAGGTACAGACACATCAAAAGGTCCCACTTAATGGAGTGCATGGCAATCCAGGACAGACACTGCTGCAACCCCAGCGGCTTCCCCCTGCTGCAGTCCCACAGGCTGCCTCAGTACCACGTACGGGTTAGGTCCATTCTGAGTTTGAGTCTGACTCTACCTCTTATGTGCCTTGGCAAGTTATTTAACTTCCCTGAGTCTTTGTTTTCCCAACTGTAAAATGAGATCTCAAAAGTTTTGACTTGAGAGAGCTCTTGAAAGGATAAAATAGGTAAAGTGACTTAGTACAGTGATTGGCACAGTATTCTCCTCCTCTTTCTCATGTCTAAAAATTGAATGTATGAGTTCCATTCCTTTTTGTCAAGGTTACGGATATAGATGGGATTTTTAAAGTGTTAGCTTTGTACATACATGACCTCATAATCACCCTGCTTTAACTTGCTAAGTCAATGTCATGGTCTCCTACTTCTTATATTATAAACTGAATGTTTGAACGACTTGAAGGTGCTAAGACACATTTAAGATGTCAAACTTTCAGTCATATTTTATGAATCATTTAGGTCTTGTAAGCTTTAGTTCATCTATGTTTTGGACAATTTTCAAACTATCTTCTGCAAGAGCTGTGTGAGGCTAGAAATTGAAAACACACAGAAATAGTAAAAAAAAAAAAAATCCTACCAACCTTTATCTGTCAAATCAATCCATTTATTCAGATTCATTGAGTGTCTAGAACCAAAGCATTGGAGAAAACTACTTATCATTTTCATGAGTTCCCTGCCTTGCACATCGTACACACCTAATAAAACTTTTTCAATTGAATTTTATTACCAAGCTTTCAAAGTAAGGTTCCCTTTAAAGTATTTTTTAAGTCTCTTCTTTTTAAAGTAGATAACCAGTCAGAAGTAGAGCAGTAGCAATTGCTGAGCTTAGCAGGAGCCAAAAGCAAACTTCATCTCTAAGTCTAATGACAGCTTCTTGGATGCAACTCATGAGTGTTCCTTTTCTCTCTCTTGTTAGAGACAATCCCTAGGTCTGGATCCACTGCTGATTTTGCAGTTTTTACTGGTTAGGTCATATTGAGAATGATGATAGCATTATAAATGAAGTGTTACATACATATATTTATCCTTTGCCACAATTCAGTAGGAAAGGAAAATAAAATAGGGGTGATCCATCACTATTGTTCTACAACACCGAGCTCTTTGCTTTTTAAGAAATGGCATAAGTAAAAGAATTGTTTTACAGGTGAAGATAATGAGTACTAATTGAGGTAATGGTGCATTGAATTATATTCCAAGACGAATGAAATGAAGGCTGTTTTGTCGTTCCACTCATGGTTCACTAACAAGGATTCAAAGTTCTTTACATTAGTCAGATGGCCACTTTAGTGCCATTAAATTTCACATAATTAACTGTGATTTTGGAGTCATGACATATGGAAAAATTAGACTAGGCACATTTGAGTTTGCTTCAGAATTATTAATGATTTTAGGTTTACCAGTGAAATTATCTTATAAATATTTCCAAATGAGTTTCTCCAAAAGCATCTTGTTTCACATGCATCTCATCATTAAATGTCGCCATTTCTCTTTGTCAGTTTTGTCCATTTAGAGCTCATATTTTGACCAGGTTGTTCATTCTCCTCAAGTTGACATTGACATGGGATTAGAAATAAGAAAGCCCACGGCCACTTGGAACCAATATCTTAGAAGATGATTGAATTATTTATTGGCCTAATTCCCCATTTATGTAAAAGTTCTTTTAAAGTTATTCTCCAATACAGGCAATGGCTATTATCACTTCCCAACTTCATTATTATTATTATTATTATTATTAGTAGTAGTAGTAGTAGTAGTATTGGAATTAGTAAAGAACTACTTTACCTAGTCTTTTCCTTTCATGATCTCAATGTGTAGAACAGACATGTACCTCTCTCTTTCTGTATATCTTAGACTGAGGTAATTCTTGCCCATAAATATAGGGCAGCTGCAGAAAACAAGTTTTTTAATCACAATTTTGGTTTCTTGCTGCAGAAGGCAGTCGTGTTGACTAGTACTAATGAAACTTTATGAAGATCCTAGGAAAATGCTAATGTTTCTTTGGCTTTGCTTCCAATGAATTAGCTATTTATGGGAAACTTTGCCTGAGTTGTTCACAAAACCAATGATTCTATGAGGCTTTTCCCTTTGCCTTGGAGAGCATTGTTGCCAGAGTCATGCTTCTTAGAATACTGTTATTTTGTTCCTGGTTTTATAGTAAACCCAAAGAGATAGGCAAATAATATGGTGAGAGAAGAAAATAAGCTTATAACTATTGGCATAGGTAATGAATCTTTTATCAAGAGATTTAAATAGGACATTCTAAATGATTTTCACCAACGTCAGGGAAATTTTCTGCCTGAATTAAAAAACAAAATCTAAAACAACAACAAACACACACACACACACACACACATACACACACACACAAACAAAACAAACAAAAAAACACCCCAGATGATTACCATGCTAAGTTTAGTTAATATCCATCACCTGACATAGTTATAATTTTTTCCTTGTGATGAGAACTTTCAAAATCTATCAGCATATTTAAAAATAAATGAATAAAAAACAAAACCTAATAGTTTAATTTTTGCCTTGTATCTGAGCTCAAACTTAAGCCTATATGTAGACCTTTTCATAATATAGCTATGAACCTGACCACATTTATATTTCTAAGTCTCCCCTTTTTTTCCTGAAATCTGTTATATTCAGAGTATTTCTTCCTCATAGACTATTTCTGAAATTGGTACAGGTCCTTTATATTGCTATTAGTAATTTTCATTTTATGTTGTCCTGGTAAGGCTTTGTGTTTAAGATATGAATAAAATACATAACTTTAATCTAATGTAGTATACTGACATTTTTTATCTCTTTGATCCTTCATACCTACCATGTATCAACTATGTGCTGGGCATTTGAGGGAAACAAAGCCTTCTGCTTACATTAGGTGGGGTTACAATTTCCTTTTTTGAGGAACTATTCAATGATAGTTAATATGTTAAAATGGTAAATCAAGTTAGAAATCCTTTTAAGAAATATTCAAAGATAAATAATTTAATCATAATATTTTACAGAGAACCACGTCTAAACATTAACTTAGAATGGGTTTTGGAATAATGTATCATCTTTTAAACCATGCCACTGTTACTTAAGAGGCACAGATTGCACTTACCTTTTTGTGTTCTGATTTTGTTCTTTCTAGAAAATAGAAGTAATTTAAGTATCATCCTCCTAGAGGTGTGAGAGGATTATGTGGCATTATGCACAATGACTATCACCAAATTGTACCTTTCACTATTATTATTAATGTTATGAAAAATGATATTATGAAAATTAGAGTTAACAAAAATTTGTAAATCATAGGGTAGAATAATCTTTCAGAATGTTGGCTCAGATGGCTTTTGAAGTTTATGCATATTATACTTATTGAACTATCATATTTATTTTTAAATTTTTAATTTCCTCTCCTACCTCCAGGAAGCATGCATCTTTATTTTTCCACCCAGTATGTATTCCTACTCAGTATTCTGGACATGGGAATAACGGAGTTCTTGGAAATATAAAGATTATTTTGGCCATTCTCTTGTTACTCTCAGTGATGTCAGTAAGACAAGTTTCTTCAGGAGCTGTATGGTTTATGAGTCTGAAATATCAGATAAAAAGAAACATCCATAACTCTATATTTTATGGTAGAATTAAAGGTTAACTCTATATAAAGATTCTTGGTTGGCTTTCTTTTCAGATTGAGTCAGTAATAGTTTAAATTTGATATCCTAATTATTCTTATTTTATTGTTATGTTATTTTTATTTCCTTATTTGAAAGCAAAGAGTTCCTAATAAACATATAGATATACTTTGGAAGTCTTTGAGAGATACAATATTTCCCCATATATATTTAGTTGATATATTTAACAGGACTATTTATTCAACAGTTTTCTGCCATTAAAACACACACACACACACACACACACACACACACACACACACACACAAACACACACACAAATATTATACTTATCTGATTCCTGAAAATATTCTTCTGAGTTATTTAACTTGCTAGAAACTCTTAGCATAAGATTTTAGTAACCACTTCCATTAGATGAAGACCTCCCAGTTTCTAGCTTTCTTGACTTTCACCCTTTAACTCTTATTAGATGGCTTTTATGAGTTTATCTGGTTGTAACAACAAACAAACAAAAAACTCCCTGAAATAGAAGCTTTATTTCTTGCTCAGGCTAAATGTTATCTGAGGCTTTGCTTACATCCTCTTCCTCCTGGGACTCAAACTGAGGAGCTTCCCTTTTTGAACCATGCCCAGATCACTGAAGATGCAAAAAGAGAGACTGTGAGATGGGATGCCAGCCCTTACAGCTTCTGCTCACAGCAGGCACATGGTTCATATCGCGTCTACTTACATTTTATCAGCCAAAGTAAGTCATATAGCCAAGCCTGAAGATAACATGATAGAAAGTATGATCTCTCTGAAGCAATGGGCCTAGTGGGAGAGTAGGGAGGAAGCTAGAATGTTGGAACAAAATTACAATCTACTACACTGTCTTTATGTGTTCCAATATACTTTCCTCTCTCTCATTTTAAAATATCATGAGTTAATTTCTTAAACATATATTGAGCAGTGTCTATTATCTGTTCTCCATAGTCAGTAATTGCACATACTTTAATATCAAGAATCAGTCTTAGCAGGTTTGGCTTAGTGGATATAGAATGTTGGCCTATGGACTGAAAATTCCTGGGTTCAGTTATGGCAAAGGCATGTACCTTGGTTACAAGCTCTTCCCTGAACCATGCCCTAGTCGGGGCGCATGCAGGAGGAAACCAAATTGATGTGTTTATCTCACATTGATATTTCTTTCTGTCTTTCTATCTCTATTCCACTCTCTCTAAAAGCAATCGAAAAATATCCTCAGTGAAAATTAAAAAAAAAAGATTCATAAACTGAAAGAAAAGTCTATTGACATTCTTATTCCTTATCCTCCTGTTATGTCTATACATACTGAATAATTTTCAAAATGTTTTCTTTGAATATTTTTTCTCACTTTTTTATGATGTCAAACTTCAGATGATTATAATCTAGACTAATAAAAGAGTAACATGCTAATTGACTGTTCCTTCATAATGCCCACCAGCCAATCAGGAGTGTGTATGCAAATTAACCCAACAAAGATGGTGGTTTAATTTGCATGCATAGGCACTGAGCAGCCAGGGGTGGGGAGGGACACCAGTATTGTCACCATGGCAACACGGCAGGTGTTCTGGACCACCCCAGCTGCTCTGAGCCTCTGGGCAGTGTGGAAAGGTGGAAAGGCAGTTCCAGGCCAGAGCATAAAGGAGGCTCCAGGCTGGAGGAAAATAGTGGCTCTGGCCAGAGTGAAGGGTGTGCAGGCAGTGAAGGGAAGGAAGGCCCATTCTTGCATGAATCTTTGTGCACCAGGCCTCTAGTTTTTAAATAAGAGATAGGACTAGAATTCTACTTTTGTGATTCATCAGCTATGTGATGTTGTTCACATTATTTACTCTCTTTGGTCTTAATAGCCAAGTGGAGATATTAGAACCTCTGGGATTAAATTGCATTAAAAAATATGAATCACTTGGGACAATTTTTAATGCATTATAAGTCTTCATGCAAGTCACATCCTTTCTTGCTTAACATCAGAACTCTTCAAGATTTCTCATTTCACTCAGAATTACAACAGAAGTTCTTTTCTACACACTCCAAAATGACCTGGTCCCATTGCTCTCTCACTTGCTTACTTTGTTCCCAATATCTTGGGCTTTTTGATAATTCAAACACTTGAAGTACACTCCAGGTTTGCTGCCTTTGACCCTGCTGTTTCCACTAGAATGTCCTGTATTTAAATATCTAGGAGGCTTACATCATCATTCCATTCTGCTTCAATGTCATCTCATCAGAGAGGCCTCTGGCCACTCCATTTAAGATACAACCCTTCCATCATTTTCCATCCTCTTACCTTGACATTTTTTCTATTTTGATTTTTCCTCACTTGATATATATTTGTTGGTTACTGGTGTCTGATTTCTTCTTTAGAATTTAAACTCCATATGAACAGAGACTATTTTGTTTATTGTACTCAATAACACCCATTATGATACTTGCTTGGCCATTGGTAAGAGCTTAATTAATGATAAGTAATTAATGTAACTTATCATGCATCACTCAAAATAATAAATAGTAAAATTGACCAGTGAAAACTATACAGGGTCTCCTATCTTCTGTTTAATCATTGTATACATAAAATCTGGCATAGAAAAAGTGAGACATAATTATTGAATGTATATAATTGTGTTTCAAGTCACTAACCAATTGAATGCAGTTTGAATAGTTAGAAATTGCTGACAATATAAAGAACTGTAAAATATACATGATTGTAATACTTTCTAAAATAATTTTTTACATTTTTTTTCTTACATGTAGAAATTAATTTATTTTAAATGTAAACTACACTTAAGCATATGAGCTAAGAATAGGAGTATAATTGCTTCCTTCCTTAGAAAAATAGGTAAGAGGGGAAAAATAAAGCAGTGCCTTTGAATTCAGAGCAATAATTTTAATAATACTGTAGTTAATTTTAACAATATTTCAAAAGGTTCAGAATCTAAGGTATTTTATTTAAGAAGCTAAGATTTTTCATTAAGCCAGTTTTATTTCAGGATTCAATATAAAATTTGTTAATAAGATTAATTATATTTTTACTACTATTTCTTTGAAATCTAATGAATATTTATAGTTACCATATATTTCAATTGGGATTGACTACATTTCAAGTCGCCAAGTGTCATTGTGGCTAGTAGGTACCATTTTGGATATCACATTTTCAGTCTAACCTGCCATACCAGTATATCGGATGCTTTTTCATGGCACCTTTAAGCCACTGCTCTCTTGTTATTTTTTAAGATTAAAGGACAAAAACAATGTTTCATTATTTCTAATTTTTATTTTTAATAGTAAAAAGATTTATCGCAACTAATAGTTATGAGAGCCACCCATGTGCTAGGAAAGTAGTAATTGCTTTATGAATGTTATCTAACTCTTAAAAAAGAAAAGTGTTAAAAAGAAAAAATGAGGCCCAAATGGGTTACAACATTGCCTAAGTCCACATAGCTTACAATGGCAGGACTGGGATTCAAGCTCAGATTTCTTATATTTTGACTAACAAGTTTGTGGAAAGTCAGTCATCTTGGAATTCCAAGGAGCTATAAACTGAATTTTATTTGATATTTAATAAAATTATATTAATTGAAGTAAATTAGAAGCTCTAAATATCATCCTCTGACTCTTTTATAACTTGTCAAGTGAACTCATTCCTGTGTCCCTTGTAGTTAAAATTAACCTTAGATATGTACTCTAAATGGAGTAAGTTTCATTATTTTTGTTATCTGGTATGTTTGTTCAAGTGAGAAAATATTGATAAACCATACTGTGGGTATTCCACACACTCTACTTACAAAGATGCAAGTGTGAATAAGATTGCTTATTGATGAAGACAGCCTGATTTTTAAAATATTTCTGGATTATATCCCAATTTCATTCCATAAGTATGAACAACTTTTTATTAGTAAAGTTGGTCTACTGGTCCTGCTGGTTTTATGGATTTGGAAGCTCTGTCACTTACCTAACCTTCAGGTTAGGCGTTAGTAGCTGGTGGGTTTCTGAATGTGGCAGATACCCGAAGAGTGAACTGAAACTGTCCACTTCATTTGTTTACATTAATATGTATATGTATTCCTTTCCCAGGATCAGTTCAAGTTGGGAGCTATTTAGTGGGGACTTGAATATCCTAGACTTTTGAACATTGTGAACATCAGAAGGTCTGCAATGCAGAATATGTTTAGTGTTTTGAATCTCAATTCAAACCAATATTAAATCCAGATATGACAGGAAGTACTCATGTGTATGAGGAAAGCAGTGCTCACTGAATAGCCATGTAAATATCTTTTGAATCTTGCTCAAAAATAATTTTCCTTTGGTGTGGATTTTAGTTACACATTCAGATGGAGATCTTTTATGCTAAGGAAATATCCTGGCCTTGGTCCTAGTGTCCAAAATGGAGTAGGAGTGTATTTCTGGGGAACCACAGAGCAGCATGCAAGTTTATTTTGGAGACAGGGTTTCTTGCCATACATGTAAATTTCAAAGTAAAATGTTCACCTGCATTAGCATCTCTAAGCCTTCACTGTTGATTTTGGCTATTATTTAGTGTCACTTGTACTAGAAGCAGTTGGAGAGTCTGAAAGGCGTTTGTAGCCTTGTTTTTCATATTGCACGGGCTGTCAGTAAGTAGAACTTCAAAGCCATCATGATTAAGAAGTTATATTGTAAATGAACTCCACTTTAAAAAAAATCCTTGGAAAAAGAAAAGAAACATTATCAATCATATAGGGTACATTATGTAACTTTTCCCATTGCTGACTTACAGGGTAAGCATCTGTATGACAGCATGGAGCATACAAAGAGAGGGAGGAAGGTAGATGCTTACAGCGCTGGGTCACTGTAGTGCCAAAGGTTATACCAAGCTCAAGTGTGATGCAAGCAATTAGGGTATAGAACAATAATTAGTTCTGATCAACGGGGCTTTCCCAGGGTACAGGATTTTTATGAAATGTAGTTAAGTAATGTTAAGGCCTGACCGCTTTAAAAGCAAAATAAAACCTACCCTACTATTGCTGTCTCTCTGAATGAAGTCTGAAGCTCACCCCAGGCTTCGGGTCAGGCTTCTTGGCACCAGCAGAGGAGGAAGAAATGAGAGACTTCAAGCCAAGAAGATGCCACATCCTCCCCAATGATTCTGTGGGCTTCACCAGGAAGCCAAAATTGATAGTCACATCTCTTTGAGGGGCCCACTTTTTTTTTTTGATTGAGCACATCAGCAGGAAATACTGGAATCCAGCAGGTGGCAGGTATTTACCAGTATAGGGTGTTTATGGTGGGGGCACATTAGAAGAAAATGCTATTACAGAGATAGAGGGGTTTTGGGGTGCCCATCACTGGATGCATTTCAAAGTAGCATCCTTATCCCAGGAGGACCTGAAATCTTAGGCATGGTAATGAGTCAGGGGACATTGAGAGGACATGAGATAGTACCCTCGTTCTTTTAACAGACTGCAATAGAGAAGACCAAGAAGAATATTTCCCAGTGCATGGATATTGGGTGAATAATATAGTAATGGACATTTCAGGACTTCTGTGCTATGAGGTGCACCTATCCTACAAGTGGACCGTGAAAGTATAGAAAAGGACGGCTGAGGTTCTGATAATCTGAGCTAAGATTGACCAGGCACAGAACCTGCAAGTCAAGGTAGCAGTGAACACTGTTGTGATTGGTTACTATGAACATAAAGTATATATTGGCTCTGCTCTAGACCCATTAGAGAGATAGTGCCCCCCACATAGCGCCCCTCCATCCGGCTCCCACCCTGCCCTTACCTGCTGCCCCTTGTCCTCATCCATAGGTGTACGATTTTTGACTAGTCTCTTTCCTTCATCCCTCTTTTTCCCCTGAAAATTGTCAGTCCATTTCTTTTCTATGCCTCTAATTCTATTATATTCACCTGTTTATTCTATTCATCAGATTTTTTATTCACTTGATTTTTAGATTCATGCATTGATTGATATGTATTTGTTGTTCAAAATTTTTATCTTTACCTCTTTCTTCTTTTTCCTCTTCTTAAAGAGCACCTTTCAGCATTTCATATAATACTGGCTTGGTGTTGATGAACTCCTTTATATTTTTCTTACCTGTGAAGCTCTTTATCTGACCTTCAATTCTGAATGACAGCTTTGCTGGGTAGAGTAATCTTGGTTGTAGGTGATTGCTATTCATCACTTTGAATATTTCTTGCCACTCACATCTGGGCTGTAAAGTTTCTGTTAAGAAATCAGCTGACAATAGTATGAGTGCTCCCTTGTAGGTAATTAACTGTTTTTTTTTTCTTGCTGCTTTTAGTATTCTCTCTTTTTCTTTTGCTCTTGACATTTTAATTATAAAATTTAGTTGTAGTTTTGAAATTGTTGTGCAAGGCAGCAGTTTAGGTGTTCCCCGATGCCACCATCTTGATTCCTCACAACTTACTACTTTAAAAGAGCTAGTCCGAGATTATTTATTACAGTGACTGACAACTTTCTCTTCTTTTACTATACTGGTTTCTGCTAAGTTGTTTCATGTTAGGGGAAAAATATATAGTGGCATGCTTAATAATGCTATTTCTATTTAATTTATTTTAGGAGTTAAAAAGATAATAAAAATGAATTTTTGGTGAATATCTTAGCTTTATTATTAACTAGTGGCTCAGTGCACGGATTTGTGCACATTAAAGGAAATTAATTAGAAGAAATATCTCAATATCACAATTCGCCCCTTATCTATAATAGAAATGTCAACCAAATTCACAATTGACAATGACAGATCGAAACACAATTATGTGTGCAATTGGTGCCAGTGAGTGCTTTATATGAATTGCGCATGTGTGAGTCAACTTAGCTTTTTATATATAGAGAATAAATTTCCTTAATTAGACCTGCTTTCTGATTTAGCTAAACTTTTTCCAGCCCAGTGAATACCCCAACTTCTCTTTCAGGTAATTGTTAGTAAAACAGCAGTAAGTTATTATTGTAGATCATGCAGGGAGAACAAAGGGTAAACTATTTAACTGCAGCAGTGTTTGACTATATCCTGCATAGTGAGAAAACCTGAAGTCATTTTCAAGGTCCACCATTTCTTATTTCTTTTCAGTCAGATCAAGTTTCTAAACCTTCTAAATCCCCATTTTTTGGCTAATGAAAAGAAGATAGGATTCTACTGAGTCTCCTGTCTACCTACTCCAAGACTTTTGTGAGGGTCAAATGAGATGAGGCATGGGAAAACACTTCACAGCCATTTGGTTAAAGTGGAAAATGTTTGCACCTGGCTATAAAGCAAGTTGTGTTCCTAGGCTAAAGAAACTCCAAAGGGGCTAGTCTCTAGGGAGAGGAAGCCAGGTGTTGCTATGTGACATCATTACCTGGCACCCACAACAACCATTTCCAGGCTGGGCTGGGCTGTGGGCCACATTTTGCTCCATGGGGTCTTGGCAGCATTGGCTATGATTTGGTGGGGTGTCACTCTTGGGTGGTGGTGGGGCCTGTGTCCCACATGGGAGAAGCTGAGTATTGTTCTGTAGTGCTATTTTCTTATAAATGACCAGTACCAGTACATGTCACAGCAGCTCCTGCATTGAGCATTTGCCCCCTAGTGGTCAATTCACATCATAGTGACCATTCAGATGGTCAGAGGATACTTACCATATTAGCTTTTTATATATATAAAGGATTGTCCAGGATACTTATTCTTATACCTGTAAAGTGGTGTAATTACTTGAAGGTGGTGATGGAATTGGATAGTTCTGAGGGAAGAAGAGTGAAGAAAATAAAAAACAAGGGTCCTAGAGACTGCACTGCAGTGTTCCTTTGTTACTGCAGTAGAACCAGTCATATACATTACACAAAACCATGTGGTTTAGTCAGCCTAAAAGATTAATGGAAGAACAACAATCTTACAAAATTTTCACCAAAAGTGGAGCAGTCTAAAACCATAATAATCCAGCACCACCTTACAGATTATCTGTTTTAATCTGCTATAGGATGCAGCTATCATTTCCTACCATTCATGACATTGGATCAGTGTTGACTCAACTCTCCTACCCTGAAAAATGTTCAAGTGATGACTAATGTATGAACAAGAATCATGTTACAAATTTATTTTTAGTCCACAGAGTTCTTCCTCAAAATTTTACCCATCTCATGCTTTTTATTGTTAAATGCAAAATTTCTGGCTAATTGATTATTTCTCAATCAGTAGTACAGAGTAGCAATGCTATTATTCTTTTCAATGCCAACATTCTTAAGAACCTATTAGCACTGGAAAAATTTACATCTTGCCTCTGTAGTTCCATTGCGCCATCTATTTAATGCTGACTAGGTCATTATTCATGGCACTTTATCATCCATTATTCATCCCACGATTAATGAATACTGGTGACTCCCTCAGAGGTTGTGCCTATACATAATCATAGCCACTAATGGGTGTCTTATTCAATGTAAGGGGGAAATGTGAACCTTAATCTGTTATCTAATCATGTAAATTTTAATATTTAGAATTTTAGAGTGTGAACATAGAATCACACATCTTCTAATTATATCTTTCCTTGAACTCTTTAAATCATAATCACTGCATTCCTGGTGTGTGGCCTTTTTAAATGTAGACTATGCCACTACGTTCTACTCATACCACCAGTTGGGATGAGGTGAGGGTCCCCTCGTGTAAGGAAAATTTGTCCCTTGACCATAGAGTTAGGACTGGTCTGGAGAAACATGACACCATCACACCTATAGGAAGCAAGAGAGGACTTGATCATAAGCGTCCTTTAGCATTAAGGGAATATGGTCCAGAAAGACCTCTGAGGAGAAGATAGACATGGCCACCAGCAGAAGACTCTTCAACAGGACAGGAGCCCACAGGTTAAAAAATTGTAAAGAATGCCCACAGCCATCCCCGCTCCCCGTAAGTGCTGCAGGCCAGCAGCATCACTGTGGTTGAGCATGCACAGGCTGTTGCATGGTCTCATCAAGGTAAAGCTCTAAGCCTGGATCAGTGATTGCCTGGAATTCTGAACTTACTCTTTGTCCAACATGAATAAACATCACTCAAAATCAGTTAAGTCTGAACCTTTTTTTGTGACCTAATCTCGTACAATCCTCTAAAAGAAATACCGCGCTGACTAGTGAGAGAAAGCCCTTGCCAGAATGCTCTCCTGGAACCAGGACAAGGTCACTCAGCCCTGAGATGGGTGAATCTCTATTCTCCTCAACATCTGGTTGATGCTTCGGAGAAGACCTCAAACAGAAGGAACAGGAATGGGTCCCATGCCATCTTGTCCGAGTTCGGGATACCACACCCAGATAGAACTGCAGACCAGGGTGGGTTCCAGGCACCAGAGAGGGAATTTGAAAATTTCAGTGAAGTGGTATAAAGTTTCAATTAAGATGAATAAGTTCTAGAAATCTGCTGTACAACATGGCCCATATCATATTGTTGCCCATTTAAAGTTTGGTCAAGAGGATAGAGCTTATATTGTGTTTTTAACACACATACACACACACACACACACACACACACACACACACACACAGAGGAAAAAGAAAAAAAAAAGAGGAAGGGGACTTTTGGAGTGAAAGATATTTCTATTATTCTGTGATAATGGCTTTATGGGTTTGTGCATATGCCCATAGTCATCGAATTGTATGCATTAAACAGGTGTAGTTTTTATATGTCAATCATGCCTCAATAAAGCTATTTTTAAAAGCAAAGTTTCAAGGAAGGCACTTCAAATGTGGGAGGCACTGATGGCTGGGGCCCAGGACAGAGTTGACCATTATAGCTGTTTATTTCCATAAAAATGGTTTTTTTCTCTATTCTAAGTTGTCTTTCCCTTTCTAAACCTCTTCTCCTAGATTCTTTTGACTGTTCACACAGTGGATGCATGCCTTCTAAAGTGCAAGGACATTTAGACGCTATTCTTCTGTGTGTGTGACCATCTGTGCACAGGCACTGCCTTTTCTAACTAAGTTGTCTGTGGTATCATCTGTTGTTTATGTGTTTGTTTGGCAATCATATCCTCAGTAATAGGATCTGTTCAGAGTCAATAAAATCACCCCAATTGTCACTTGTCAAATGCAAATATTGCCATGCAGTCATCGTCATTTTGGTGCATATTTTAAGGCCCAAACATAGGAATCTGGCCAATTTTTCAGTTAGGGCCAATGTTGGTGATTTTGAATGAAAGATACACATTTAATCATGAAACATTTCAAGATCTTTTAAATCAGGTTCCAAAACAGAATGTAATACCACTTAAGTTGATAATTTATTGATTTAATCATGAAATGTATTTATTACTTCACAGATATAAAAGAAAGAAATTGATTTTACACTGATTTATGCCCAATAGACGATGTCATTTTTGTTAGTATTATTGCATTTTACATTCTTTAACTATTTTAATTTTTTATAGGAAGTCTGTGTTCCTGGATTAGCTACAGAGTCGCACATTTATAACAGAGTGACTAGGTATATGAATTTCTGTGCATTCATGTCAGTGTACAGGTGACATTTGTGGAAGTAAGTTTGGGTCATTGTGTTGGAAGCCATCCCAGTTCATGTAAAATATACCTCATCCAGGAAGTATCTGGGTATGTGTCAGCACGCCCGTCCTCCTTATGCCCTCTTGTAAAATCTCTTAATGATGTGTTGTCAGTAATACTAGGTTAAGAAACCTGCTTAAAAGCTTTCATGAACATAAAATATTATGAAGGCTATTAAATTTTAAAAATGATGTTTGGAAAGTGGAAATCTCCAGAAATCTTAACCATTTAAACATACTTCTTTATTCAAATCTTGTTGTAAGAGCATAGTATTTTCCTACCCTGGACTGCAGGAAGACTTCTGACAGTAGTCTTGCTTCCAAACCTGAATTCCTCAGGATCCAAAGTTCTCTGACCTCTCCTAGACCCTCAGTCACAGATCTATGTTTCAGCCACTGTGGCCTCAGTTCTGTGTCCTATCACCTCTCTAAATATCAGTGTCAGCTGCTTGCACCATAACTCTGAAGTTGTTCACTGATAAAACTATCAAAACTAATTGCTGGCCCTGGATGGTGTAGCTCAGTTGGTTGGAGTGTCATTCCATTCACCAAAAGGTTGCAGGTTCAATCCCCAGTTAAGGTGTGTGGGGGAGACAACCAGTTGATGTTCCTCTTTCATGTCAATGTTTCTCTCTCTCTAAAATAAAATAAATAAATAAACTAATTGTAGGAGAATCTACTGAATTCTAGCTATGATGATAGTACTAAGCTATGAAGGTAAATGGTGTATTTCAAGGAGGTACCTTCAGAGAGTTCAATCTATTGGAGACATCCAGCTACAAAAGAACATGATAGGTACTGCAAAGACTCATAAGAACACAGGAGTAGCAGCAGCTGACTGTTTCAGGCTTTCAGTTAAGAGGGTTTTTACCAGGAAATTATCAGGAAGTCCAAGAAATGGACCATCCAAATAAAAGGAAGAGCGGGAACAAAGGCATGCATTTCTGAAGGAACCCTAGGCATTGGAGGAACAGCATGGCTGAAAAGGTAGAGAAGGTACATTTGAAGAAAACAAGTCAGGCATGCAGACTGAGAGGCAGGTGATGAGACCATGAGGAACATGACTAGATAGGAAGAGGTTCCAAGACCAAAGGATGTGAGATGAGGCAGAACCAAGAGTAATAATAACACAGAAACAAGGAGAAAAAAATGTGATGAAGGAGCAAGGCATCAATGGTGAAATTTGAAAGAGGTTTCTGAAATCAAATGAGAAATGTGAAATGACTGTTTAATGTCAGAGAAAGATATATTTCAGCAACTGGTTGGCAGAGAGAAACTTGGTTGAGAAATTTGGATTTGATGAGGACATGTTGAGTACTCAAATTACATAAAGGAGAAGAGAGAGAAAGTAGCAACTGAAGACTTATTCAGGTAGTATTTTTTCTTTTTGTCTTGTTCCTCCCAGATAGAAGAACTTAGATCCCATTTATACTACAGGGGAAAAGGAGCTAAAGGAAAGGAAGATGGTGGGGATACAGGAAATAGAAGAGATTATAATTACTTTCAAAGGAGGTGTGGGAAATCTCTCAGTTCCTTTCACATATCAACACCACCTTTTTCTCTCTCTTCATTTCCTTTTCAAGTGAAACTTAAGTCCCCATTTGGCACAATTGTAATTCACCAGCAAAGCTCTTCATTTCATCTCAATCTCAGAACCTGGCTCACCCTTTCCTTAGTGGTGAGCTATTTCATTCCATAGTTATTATGGCCTAATACATATGCATCAAGTTGCTGCCTACTATTAATAATTGCCAAGAGAATGCTTTAACATTCAAAGAGGATGCTTTTAGTATAAAAACATATTGATCGCTAAAGAAATGGAAAAAAAATAGGATGGCTGCAAAGTATTAAGACAAGTCACTTAGACACTCTGAGCTTCAGTCTCCTCCTACTCTTTTTTCTCTTATTTTATTTTATTTTTTTGTAGAACAGTTTCAGACTTACAATAAAATTGAGGAAGGTACAAAGATTCCCCACATACTCCTTACCCCATATCCTTAGACTTCCTCATTATCAATATCATTCACCAGAGTGGAAAATTTTTACCAAGGATAAACCCACAATGACACATTATAATCACCCAAAGTCCATAGTTTACTGAAGGGTTCACTCTTAGTGATATATACTCAATGGGTTTGGGAAAGTATATGACATATATCCATCATTGTAATATCATATAACGCATTTTTATTGCCATAGAATCCTCTGTGCTCTGTCTATTTATCTCTCTGACCTTCAACCCCTGGAAACCACTGCTCTTTTTATTGTATCCATGGTTTCCCTTTCCCAGAATATCATATAATTGGAATCATACAATATGTAGTTCTTTCAGATTGGCTTGTTCCACCTAGTAATATGCATTTAAGTTTCCTTTATGTCTTGAGAGCTCTTTTTTCTTTCTTTCTTTCTTTTTTCTTTGTGCTGAGTAATATTCTACTATCTGGATGAACCATAATTCATTTATTCATTCACATATTAAAGGACATCTTGATTGCTTCCAAGTTTTGGCATTTATGAAATAAGGCTGCTATAAACATCTGCATGTAGGTGTTTGCATAGACATAAGTTTTCAACTCTTTTATATTAATAACAAGGTCAACAATTACTGATTATATGGTAATAGTATGATTAGTTTTGTAAGGAGCCACCAAACTGTCTTCCAAAGTAGCAATAACATTTTGCATTCCACCAGCAGCATAAGATAATTTATCATCTGTGTATCTTCTTCTGTGAGGTGTCTGGTAAGGTATTTAGCCCATGATTTAGTTGAGTTGTTTGTTTTCTTGTTGAGTTTTAAAATTCTTTCTATATTTTGTGCAACAGTCTTTCATCAGATACTAGGGGTCCAGTGCACAAATTCGTGCACCTTGAAAGTCTGTAGGCTACAAGGCTACAGTTGACACAGGGGCGGGTCTCAGCCCATCTTCCACATCCCCACCTGGCCCTTCCCACCATGGCCCCTGGTCCCCACTCCCACTGCTGCTGCTCCCACACTCTGATAGCGCTACCCCTCTAGCACTTGCTGATGGCAAAGAGTGACTGGGGCCTGCACCAGCAGTGGGTGTGAGTAGGGCCAGCCCTGTCATTGGTTGGGAGTGGCCGCTGATGCCCTGATCATCCCTCAGGAACAGGGGGAAGTGGAAAAGCCCTGAGGGCCAGTCAGGGCTGCCAGCTGCTGCCAACACCCACTGATGGTGCTGAGTGATCAGTGTTGGTACTGGGCTCTGGCAGCATGTGCCAGTGGTGGCTCTGGTGCTGACAGTGGGCGTGAGTTAGCTGGGGCCACCAGCAGGTGCAAGCACCAGGCAGGACCGTGGTGCACAGAAGCAAAGAATTTTCAGGAACCACCAGAGGCTCACCCTAATGACAGCTACTGGTGCTCTGCCTTGGACTGGAGCCCCCGCTTACCTGCTCAATTATCCCACCACAGCCAGCACCCGCCATGTTCTGCATGCATTCCTGGTAGTCAGTGCATGTCATACCAATGGGTTGTTCAGTTGTTTGGTTGTTCCAGTGTTCTGTCTATTTGCATATTAGGGTTTTATATATATAGATGTGTTTGTTTTATTTTAAGATTTTTCTCCTAGTTGGTAGCTTTATTATTATTATTATTATTATTCTCTTGTTATTGTCTTTGGCAGAACAGAAGTTTTTCATTTTAATGAAGGCAACTTACTAGTGATTTCTTTCATGATTTATGTCTTTGGTATTGTATTTAAAAAGGCACAATCATACCTAAGTTCTAGACTTTCTTCTATGTTATCTTCTAGGTACTTTATAGTTTTTTGTTTTACATTTATGTCTGTGATCCATTTTGACTTAATCTTTTTGAAAGGAGTAATATCTGTGCCTCCTTCCATTTTTAGAAAGTATTATTTCACTAGATTATATCTAAAACACAATGTTTTTAACTTAAACATTGAAGTATTCTAAAATTAGAAAATTAAAAACTTTATTCAAAGGGAAGAAGATTATTAGAAAATGTGTTTGGAAGTCAGGGAGTCAGAGAGGTAGGTGGTAAACTTGTCTGCTTGCAGGGTAGTTTTGTGCCCTTCTCTATGTTACATAAATTCACTAAGTCTCAATTCTTCTCTTCAAGATGGGTAGGTTTATAATTTTCTATAGGACTGTGGTGAAAAAGCATGAGATGATCCATGTAAAATAATGAGCGAACAAACATGGCACCTGATGTGACTCTCTTCTTTCTTAAATTAATTTAGCTCATTGATAGTGCCTTTTCTCAAGAAAATGCTAATAGCAGACATTGAATGAAATTTACTATGAACCACACATTGTTTTAATTCATTTACATGAATTAATATAATTAATCCTTTTTAAAAACTCTTTGAGGTAGCTATTATTTTCATTGTCATTTTTTAGTTGAGGAAATAGTTATAGAAGTTAAGTGACAAGCTCAAGGTAACTTACATGTAAAGAAAAAGAACTAAACCCAAATTGAAATCCAGGCAGGTCAGTTTCAGAGCTTGTGTTTTTAACTGCTCTATATTTATGACATAGCATTTAATCAAATCTGTTTGACATAAATTATATTTGATATATAGCTCAGTTTTCTATGGCTTCCAAACATTCAAATATAATTTCTGGTATAACTTTAGACAAATGTAAAATGCCCAGTTTGTCAGTAATAACTAACAGAAGAGCCAACTCCCAGAGTGGTCATGCCATCTGTCAGAAGCATTTTCTAATAGTGCAGTAGTTACTGTATTTGAAAAGAGGAACGTTGATCTGTTTTGTACAGTTAGCCAGATAATGACTTTGATATCTGAAACTTTTTTTCTGTACATTTTCTTGTCCTGAAAGTATCACTATATCAAAGAAAAATCATAGGGATGCTTGAAGGGAAATTCTGTTCATGGGATAATAAACACAGGTTATTAGTTCTTATAAATTAATAAAGTAAAACTTGAATTAATGTAATAATCATAACTAAAATGGTTTACTTTTGTAATTAAAATCTTTGATAGCATTGTTTGAAATATCCTGCCATCATAGAAAATCAGCTGCCTCACTAAGGAAGTGATCTTCAAAATAGTGACAAATATTATTATTAGACTAGAGGCCTGATGCACAAAATTTGTGCAAGGGGCTCGGCCCTCACAGCCCCAGCTGCCTCAGCCCTCACAACCTTGGTTTCATCTGAAAGGTTGTTTGGAAGGTCATCTGGACAATCATTCTGCTGTTCAGCCCTCAGGTCTAATTAGCATATTAGGCTTTTATAACTATAGATGCTAATTGAGTATGCCCTATGTTGACATTTTTTTGAATAACCTGTCAGTGAATATTTTTTATTTAGAGACATTCCTATTTTGAGATAGTACTTATCATCATTATGTCTAATGAAATGAATGTTTGACCAGTAACTAGGATATTTGGGTTACTTAAAAAAAAATAAGTTAAGGAATAAATAGGAACACAAAATAGTCTTTTCAGAGAAAATGATTGCTTTGTATTTGATTAGGTTGTATTTTATATGCCAATAGGCATATGAAAATATACTTCATGAGAGAGTTGTTGGGGCTACAGTTTTAGATTTGATTTATTTATATTATTATTATTATTATTATTATTATTATTATTATTACTATTATTATTATTGCATTGGAGGTATTAAGAAACTGGAGATAGGGGTGGCATTCTCCTTTTTATGAGAAAAAATAGTAATATAGAGAACATTCATAAGAGTGAAGAAATCAGAAATAAGGACACTGAAATGTCTGTGGAAGGAGAGTAGATTTCCAGTTTGTAATCTTAGAGGTGGACCACTTCTCAATGGAGAAAAGTCTCAGTGAGAGATCTCTGGGGGCTTGCTGCTGACGCAGCCTTGGAGATGTCACTGAGTAGAGCATATCAGGGAACCATATCAATCAATAAGTTTTCCTCCCAAGTAACCAGGAGAGAGTTATATAGTAGGGCCTTTGCCTGAACTGTCTATACTCAGCTTCTGAGAAATAGATTCAGAAAGTTGAATTTGACTTAGAGGCAGCTGGCCTCAGCAGTTGCCAAGAGTTACAGATCTGAGTAGTTAATGATCGGCTTAGTAATCACACCTACACCCCAGCTTTTGGAGCCTGTCCATTCATTCCTGGCTTTTATCTGAAGTCTAAGGCTCCACCATTTGGATTTAGATTATCCAAGAATATGATGAAATATGAAAAATTAATACCATATATTCAACATTGGTATCTAATACTAGCTAATACTTATTGTTCTTTTATGATGAACACTGTGCAAGGGCTTTGCCTGATGATTTCATTTAGATCTTATATCAATCTTGACTTTGATAACATCATTAGCTCCATTCACAGAGGATATGAGGGCTCAGAGAGATTGTATTGCTTACTCCAAGTGCTAAAGAGGGCTAAGGCCAGTATGCAAACTTAGGTCTTCCTGATCTCTAAGTTACACTGTTTTTGTAAAGGTTTTTCAAAAGCTTTGTATACTCTGTACTTTCTGAGTAATAGATGATAACACATAAAAATGATTTCAAGAGAGAAATAAGAGGAAATTGATTTAATTTGAAACGTTTTCTTTAATTAGAAAAAAGCGATGACAACATCAGACTACATATTTTTATTCATAAATCCTTGACTTCAACTCTACTTGTCAATCCTTTTATGAATATATGTCTTTTTATAAGTAGACCTCAAAACCAAATCCTTTCTAAGGCTAACAATGGTTTTAACACTGATATTGATTTCACTGAACAAAAATAGTAAGGAGATGCTAGTATGTAAAAATTTTCATATTGTTTGAAAGCTGAACTAATTTTTTTTTTTTTTGGTTTGGCTATCATTTTATCTTGAGTTTCAATTCTTCTTGATTTGAGAAGTTCTTTTTCAATGGATAAACTCACAGTCACATGAGAAGCTGTTTTAAAAGGAAAATCCTTGATGGTTCAAGCAGTTGGAGTCTGTTGAATTCTTACTGATGTTTAGGAGGACTGTTGATGGCCAAAATGTGCCTGTGGGACACACATGTTACATGATAGCTCTTAGACCTGACTTAATGTACTAAACAGATTACAAGGCTTTCCTACCAGCTGTTCCTGTCTCCCTTAGTTGTTTGCATTATGACCTTTCATGAACAACAAATAAATCTGGACATTTCAATAGCATATACATTATATGAAGAAATTATAATAGTGAAAAAATAGGCTAGTTTCTGAACTCTGTTATCCCAATATTTTAATCATCCAAAATAGCAGAAACAGATGAGTGCTTCTCTTAGCTACAAAGGTATCAAGTGACATAGATATGATGACATCATTATGTGATATATATCTGGTTGGCATGTCCTTCAGTAATAAGCCATCAGAGGATACTTTTCCATCAAAGTGTTATTTACTAATTCATCTTATCAGAACCCTTTTTGCCAAAGCGACCAGATTTTCTTTGTTTTCTCTAATGATAATCCTCATAGATAAGAACATATTGAAATTATTGTAGACAAAAGCAAAATGGCTATGTTTGTTACTACCAAGATTTTAAAAGAAGAGTAAGCTATCTATATAAAACTGTAATATGCAAATCGACCCAACAGTGGAATGACCAGTGGAATGACTGATTGCTATGACACGGACTGACCACCAGGGGGCAGACACTCAATGCAGGAGCTGCCTCAGTCCTCCCACCCCCCAACTGGAAACAGGGGTGGGGGCGGACTGCGAGTTGGTGGTGCCAGGCCAAGACAAGTGCGAGCACCACCCCCAACACCCTGCCAGTCCCCCCAAATATTGGCTCTGATTGCTGGCCATGCCTGGGGACCCTACCCATGCACGAATTTGTGCACTGGGCCTCTAGTCTATATATATATATATATATATATATATATATATATATATATATATATATATATATATGCCTAGTAACCATTAGGCAAAATAACCAGAATGACCAGTAGCTGAGACATACACTGACCACCAGCGGCAGATACTCAAAGCAGGAGTTGTCCCCTGGTGGTCAATGAGCTCCCATACTAGGAGCACAGCTCAGCAAGAAACTGGACTCAGGGCTGGCGAGTGCAGCTGCGGCATGTAAGCCTCTCCAAACTCCGGCAGGTGCAATCTCCAGCGAACAGACTACAGTCTCAATGCCTGGGTGGTCGGGGTGTAGCCAGAATTACCACAGATCAGCCACGGCCAGCCCTGGAACTCTCCCTTACCTATTGCCCTCTGGGTCTCCAGATTTGGGCTTGGGAAATACCCACAGAGGCACTTCATGCACATATTGCCTGGGCTAGCTCCCATCTCAAGAGCAAGGGCCCGTGAAGTCCAGCCCAATGACTGACACCCATGCGTGTCCACAGGTGAGCCCTTTGCAATTCCCAGAAAGGTCAGTGTTCTGGCACCAAATACCTGCTTCTGGATCCCTGCAAAGTGCTGGTCAGCTCTGGTGGGCAGAGGGGCACCAGCAGGTGCTGGCCTGACCTGTTCGGTTCAGGCGGCCCCACACTTGGGCCAGGAGTTGCGTGGAAAAATCACCCTTATACCCTGCAGGTACAATCTACTGAGAATAAGTGCAGCATGGAACGTTTGTGTGTGACTGGGATGACCTTGATACCAATGCAGCCCTCTGGAACTCCCCCTCGGGCATCAGGGCCACATTCTACCCCTTAGCTATTGAAGTGTTCCTTCAAATGCAGAACTGAAATACTAAGAACACACCTTACCTGGAACTGTGATCGGCCTCTCACTCCTTCCTTCCTACCACCCCCAGCTGCCACTTCCAAGCCAGACTGGACCCTACCTCTAAAGAGAGTCTCGGGAAAAGTGAAAAAAATCCCAATCTGATGAGCAGGTCTCTCCATATGTGTCCATGGCTGAGCTCATTGCATCCTTCCTGGGCTGGCCGGCATCTAGGCTCCCACGTTACCTGTGGATCTCCGGCAGCTACTGCAGACGAACCCCCATTGGTGCTGAAATCCAGCCCCGAGGATGCCTACAACTCAGCCAAAAGTTGCCGTGAGGCACATACCCCATAAGCCTATAGGTAAAATCTCCAGGGAATGGATGAAGTGCAGATACTCACTCAGAATAACTAGGAGGAGCTTGAAATCTATGCTGGGCTCCTGGCACTCTGCCTTGGGCATAGAGGTCAAATGTCATCCCTTACCAATTGACCTGGAGCTATAGCAATATAAAAGTGGCCACAAGGTGGCAACTGACAATCTGGGTAAAAGTCAGGAGATGGATCTGAAGGTTAGGGGCATAGGTGAGAGAGCAAACCCCCTCAAAGATCTCCAACTTTGTATTGTTCACCTCAGAGCATCTCTTATCTGGCTCCTAGCAGTGGAAAACATCCAGCATGGCCCAAGGCATCCACTGGGACCCCTTGCCCAGCAAGGCATGACCCTGGCCACAGAAAGGACATTTGAAAATATATTTTTAGGAAGCTGCTGGGATAAGGAAAGACTCCCCATGCAACCTCTCGGTCGCTCACGGGCATGTGAAAACTTCCTTGGCACATGGGCATTGGCTTTTCTTTCAATGTGCACGAATCTGTGTACCAGGCCACTAGTATAAACAATAACATGTCCTATTGGTAAAATGCTATTTAATTTCTCTTTGATCTTTGCTAGGTCACTTACACATTTTTAAAGAACAATCTGTTTATTCATTCAGTGATATTTTAGTACTCTCTAAGTAGTAGGAAAATTTATACCCACCAGAGAGATACAATCCCTGGCTCAGTGATGTGGAAAAATAATTCTTGTCCTATTGAGTTTAAAATCTAATACAATATAAGTAAGTACAATAGTTAATATGTTAGATGTTGATAAGAGCTATGGAGATATATAAGGCAAAAGAGAATGCAGTTGTGAAGTATGGGGGGGTATAGTTTTCATAGAATAATTCTCAAAGATTAATTCTCCAATATGTATTTTGTCAACTTTATATTATTTTTTATATTATTTTTTCCACTGTAGATAATATATAGCTTCATATATTCTTCTACTTAATTATATAATTACTAGTGATCCATCACGAGAAATTGTGCGAGACCCAGGACCCTCTCCTCCCACCCACCCCGCACCATGGAGTGCTGGTCTGATGTCCTTCCTCCAGGCCACATGGAGCAGCCGCCAATCCTGCCCCTGTTGCTGCATTCCCACTGCACCACCATCTTGAGACAGCATTATGGTGTGAGGGTCAATTTGCATTATTACTTCTTTATTATATAGGATACTATACCTTATTTTTAAATTTATGTCAACTAATCCCCTCTGTCATGTTAATGAATAGAAAAGCTGTAGGATTTGGTAGATTCTCATGTGCCTCTTCTATCTTACTAGCTGCTGGGCATTAAATATGATTATTGTGCTATTAATCACTATTATGCTTTTTGTTGCAAAACTCTGTGATGTTTTTATTGTGCTTAACTTGCCTGTTAAATTCATGATCAGAAATTGGTCTTGGGTGAAAAGTGCTTGCATTTACACACATTTTAGCATTAATATTACTGAATTAATGTGAGTGAAATAGTTTTTCTGAGTTTTGAGTAGCAATTTCTAGTTGTGAATGTCATGCACAGGTGAACAGCATGCATGGTTGCCCAGCTATGGCATGTCATCTTCCACACAGGCACTCAGATGGTACACTCTCACAGAAGGGGCAAGGCCTGACAGGAAATGTTTCTGTGTTCAATTGCCCTCCTGTGATCAATCCACTTCCAAGAAGAGGTAGGTAGACTTTATGAGCCATCATAAATTATACTGGCCATATGCTTACCTGCTTTTCTGTGTAATCACTGCTCAATCAGCAACAAATCCCAGTCTATTCCAGGATATACTATTTTTGATGTCATTCCACAATGCTTACCAAAACCTGGAGTGAGGGAAAGAATATTTATGAAGGATTTATTGAAGGATTTGCAGGTCATCCACACCTCTAGACTTGGAATATGAAGTCAAAGTACTAGAGAGGCCAAAAAAATAAAAAAATAAAAATAAGTATAACATTAGATGAAGGTAAATATGTGACTTGTGTCATGCTGGAGGTCACATGCCATTTAAAGAACAGTTATTCCTGCACAGAGCACTCCTGCGGGTTGATTCCTTCAAGCTGATGAGCATTTTGAAACCTTGCATTCAAGTATACTTAATCTCCCTCTGATTGAGACTGGCTGGCAAAAGACTGTACACCCAGCACATATTATTTTCATCTCTGTTAAAATAAAACTTTTTGAAATGTAATGTCTTGTACAAGAATCGAACAGTCTACATTGAAAAGGTTAAATGATGAAGAACTGTGAAGCATGTGGTTCTATTTACTCTGCTTATGTGTCACAGAGTCCTCCTTTGAAGACCCGTGGAAGAAATTCTGTCTGGTCTTAGTAACAGGATTAGTTGTGCTTCTGTGAACAACTGGCTGATTTAAGCTCATGAATAAAATAAGTAGATTTGTATGCTACCAATCGATACCAGGAGCTGGTGGCTTTAGACATGGATATCTCATTTAAAAGGGCCTTTCCATTTGTCTCTTAGAGCTATCACTTGCAAAAATTAATTTAAATTCATGACCAAGCTCTAGGCAACGTATCTCATCTTACAGCATGTACTCGTCTATTAACACTCCAACTTTATCTCACTTTTCTTATTCTCATTTTTCCTCTGACCCATTTCTCCACCTACTTATTTTTAAAGTTATACCTTGTTTTATTGTATATAACTATATAGACTACCTTATAACATTTTGCAACAGGCAAAATTAAAAATATATGAATAAACAACTTACAAAATCTATATTGTTAATTTTTTTTTCTCGGAATTATATTTCTCACTGGCTATGAGATAGGTCACAAATGTCAATATTTTTGTTACCAAACATAATTAAATAATAATAATATCAAAGTGTTTCAGTTTGACATGAATTAAAATACCTAGATCATTCTTATAATGACATTAAAAAAAAAAACATTGTTCACGTTTTTAAATGTGATAAGAAAGAGGTTAGTTAACACCTAACGCTGGGAGTAGCATGTAAATATAATTGTGTCCTTTGTGTGTATACATGACTGCCACTGACCCACATGGTGCCTTTGCCTGAATTAAGATATTCTGTCCTTCCAGAGGATGCAGCTCAATATCAGCATTTGTTCTCTGAGGCTGGCAAGGATTATAGATGCCATTTCTTTCAGGCCAGGAATTATTGGGGAAGGTGGAACTGATGGACCGACCATTCAGGGAAGTCCTACTAGTGTGTTACATGTGAATTTCATCTGCCTCATGAGTCTCTCCAAAGAAAACAAGATTGAGAACTGCTGAGGTAAATTCTAGATTGGTGATATTTTAGAAACATGTAACTAAAAATGAGCATCTCTAATCTTACAGACAAGGAAGATAACACAATAGGATAGACATGTGTCATATAACAAAATATTGCCTTTTTTTTGTGTATTAAACTCTCCTGACTAATGACTAAACACTTTTCAGTAGGTCACAGCCCTCCTGAACATCTGGTGAAAGCTATGATCCCTTACTTTATGCACAGTAGGTAATCACTATATATTTTTTAAATGCATGAAAAGACATCCTTTTATTCTTAGGAATGTTGCTCATTGACCTCACTCTATGAGAGTTTGTCAGTCTGCCACTAAAACAATATGTGATAACATTTTTCCATTATTTGTGAGTCAAATACATACATTTTATGAGGAAAATTTTATAAAATTGTAAGTATATGATTTGAAAACAGAAAATAGTTATCCTTACATAAAGCAGAAATCCAAGTCTCAAGAAAAAATGATTATTGAATAGTTATATTGTTGTTAAATGAGTGATCAACATAGATGAAATATGAATAGTGGTAGAGCCATTATGAGGATGTGAGAATATTGTCTTCCTACAAGTCTTAAAAAATTGAAATTGATTACACGTTTTGAAGTTCATAGAATGATGCTGGATACAAAAAGTAGTATTTTAAAGGACAAGTTAGGCCTGGCTGGCATGCCTTGGTGATTGAGCATTGTTCTATGAACCAGGCAATCATGTTTTGATTCTCAGTCAGGGCGCATGCCTGGATTGTGGGTTTGGTCCCCAAAGTGGAGTGTGCAGGAGGCAGCCAAACAATGATTCTCTCTCATCATTGACTTTTTTTAATTTAATCTTTATGGTTCAGATTATAACAATTGTTCCTCTTTTTACCCCCTATAGCTCCCCTCCACCAGGTTCTCACCACATCCTCTGCTCTTACCTCCCCAACACTGTCCTCCTCCATTGGTGTATGATTTTTGTCCAGTCTCTTTCCACACCCCCACTCCCCTTTCCCCCTGAGAATTGTCTGTCCACTCCCTTCTATGCCCCTGATTCTATTATATCCACCAGTTTATTCCATTCATCAGATTCTTAATTCACTTGATTTTTAGATTCTCTTGTTGATAGTTATGTATTTGTTGTTCATAATTTTTATCTTTAGCTTTTTCTTCTTCTTCCTCTTCTTAAAGAGTACCTTTCAGCATTTTATATAATACCGGTTTGGTTTTGATGAACTCCTTTAGTTTTTTCTTATCTGTGAAGCTCTTTATCTGCTTTTCAGTTCTGAATGAAAGCTTCGCTGGGTAGAGTAATCTTTGTTATAGGTTCTTGCTATTCATGACTTTGAACATTTCTTGCCCCTCCCATCTGGTCTGCATAGTTTTTGTTGAGAAATCAGCTGATGGTCATTTGGGTACTCCCTTGTAGGTAATTAACTGTTTTTCTCTTACTGCTTTTAATATTCTCTTTTTTCTTTTGCTCTTGGCATTTTAGTTACAATGTGTCTTGGTGCGATCCTTTTTGGCTTCCTTTTGTTTGGGGTTATGCATTTCCTGCACTTGTAAGTCTATTTCTTTCACCAGCTGGGGGCAGTTTTCAGTCATTATTTCTTCAAGTAGGTTTTCAGTATAATGCCCTCTCTCTTCTTCTGGCACCCCTATAATTCTGATGTTGATACACTTGAAGTTGTCCCAGAGGCTTCTTACACTATCTTCAAGTTCTTACTTTTTTTTTTTTTTTGCTTTTTTCAATTCAATGTTTTCTGCTTCTTTGTATTTCAAATCTTTGACTTGATTCTTGGGTTCCTCTAGTCTACTCTTAGGTCTCTATAATATTCTTTATTTCAGTCAGTGTATGTTTCATTTCTAGTTGGTTCTTTTTCATCTCCTCTTGGGTTCGCTAAATTTATCCATCTTTTCTAGGAAATTCTTGAAAAACCTTATAACCGTGGTTTTGAACTCTATATCCAGTCATTTGTTTTCTTCCATTTCTTTTGTTTGTGATCTGTTCTTTTGTCTTCGCATTTGCGCTGCTTCCTTAAATTGGTAGAGTAGCTTTGTGTGCTATGTGTCCTATATGGCCCAGTAGCTCCACTCCCACAACTACCTGAGGTGAACTCTCCTTTGTGGACTGTTTGTACAGCCTTATTGTAGTTAAGACTTGATTGTTGTTGGTATCACTGGGGCAAATTGACCTCCAAGCCAGTTGCTTGTGAGGATCAGCTTGTCTATGCAGGGAGAACTTCTGTGCTGGAGTAAACCTTAAGATACAAGCCTTGCAAAATTGCAAAAGCCTCTGTGATTAGCTTGGATGGGGCAGAGTCTCAGGGCTAAGCAGACAGTCTTAGCTTCCCATCAGTCCTGCCCTATTTGGCCCCTGGGTCTCAGTGTCCCTCAGTAATTGCTGTAGCCCTCTCTGTGTGCACTTGCACTCATGTGCCTCCAGATCTTTGCCTTTCGTGGCTCCCCTGAGTTTCCATGCACCCTAGGAACCTGTATGAGTCTGGATCCCCAGGGTCTTGCCCAAAACAGATTCATTGCAGTCAGAGCTGGATTTCAGCACATTTGGGAGGTTCTGCTTCCTCCTGCTAGAGAAAGCCAGTGGCATGATCAGCAGTCAGCCCTCTATGAGCATACTCGCGCTTGCACACCTCCAGACCTCTGCCTTTTGCGATTCCCCTAAGTTTCTGTGCACTTCTCCCTTTTCACGACAGTCTAGACTCCCCCCAATGAGTCTTGCCCAGAACTGGGATTCAGTGCAGTTGGAACTGGGGTTCAATGCAGTTGGGAGTTTTAGTCTTTCTCCACCTGTCCTCTCCACACGTGTGTCTCCATACCTTAGCTTTTTGCAGCTCCTCTGAGTCTCCGTGAGCCCCTCTCTTTCCTTCTAGTTATAGAATTTCCACTCAGCCAGCTTTCCCGTGGTTATGGATGATGTCCATTCTGTCTTTTAGCTATAGTTTTAAATTGTTGTGCAAGGCAGCAGTTTAGATGTTCACCTATGCTGCCATCTTAGTTTTTCTGGGTTATACTGTTGAACAAAGCAGAGTCTAATCAGTGTGATTGTAATGTGTGTTTTTATATCTTAAAAATACATTGATAAAAATACTAGATATGCATAAAATATTTGTAATTCTCTTTGATAAAACTACAGATCATTTCTTTCTTTTTCTTTTCTCTTTCTCCTCCTTGTCCTTCTCCTCTTCCTCCTCCTCCTCTTTCTTTTTCTTTTTGCATTATTGTATTTTCTAGGTTGTTATGATAAACATGTACTATTTTACATTGAAAATGAGGGAAACGTTTATTTTTAAAATATAGCAAGTAGTTTACTGGAGAAAGGATGCTATATGTAATGAAATGAAAATTTTTTACTTTTTTAAGCAAAAGAGTTTTCACACTTCACTAATAAAAGTGTATGTAATTATATCATATCAACTATTCTCTATGGGACAAATAGAGACAATCAATTTGCATAGTGATTATTTGTTACCAGAACCCCAGTGTGTTTCACCTGCCTGCATGTACATGCATGAACAGGAGTTTGTAGCATAGAAAAACAAATAAATTAATATTGAATTGATCAATTCAGATATAGAAAGCTTATATTCTTAGAAACCTGATTCCCTGATGGCATTGAAGTGGAATTTTTAGACTGGAATCTGGATTCTTTGTCTGCTGAAGTCAAAGAATAAATCCATAAACAGAGTAGTATAGCAAAGATGCATATTTATTGAAGAACAAGTACAGATTTCCATGTGGGGAGAGGGAAAGAGTCCCACAGAATGGACTCCCACAGTGAAGAG
>PVJN01005105.1:72964-84892 GCA_004026805.1 Lasiurus borealis | reverse complement strand
CGTCTCCGTACCTCAGCTTTTTGCAGTTCCTCTGGGTGTCTTTGAGCCCCTCTCTTTCCTTCTAGCTGTAGAACTTCCACTCAGCCAGCTTTCCTGTGGTTCTGGATGATGTCTGTTCTGTCTTTTAGTTGTAGTTTTGAAATTGTTGTGCGAGGCAGCAGTGTAGGTGTTTACCTATGCCGCCATCTTGGCTCCTCCATCTTAAATTTTCTTGAGTGTTCACTTATTCTCAGTTCGCCAATTTAAATTATGTAATCTGAAAGCTTGATAACTCTTTTATGTCAAATTTAATACTCTACCAACAATCTTAGATTACCCTATATATATTAATGGAAAGGTTTCTCTGCATTCTTGAATAGGCACTGAGCATTCCTAGTGCTAGGCTGAATTTAGATATAGGACAGCTGCTGTCAGAATATTTCTGTCTGTTACCTGGGTCCTCATCTGAGCTGGGTCATGTCTCTGTCTGTTACCTGGGTCCCGATCTGTGCTGAGCATGGGAAACAAGGTATCCGTGGGGACAGGAGACCTCCCTCAGAAGGGGTGAAGGTTCAGACCCCTGCAAGGTTGGGGGGGGTGAGGGTCTGTACCCCACCTCTATTGACCCCCAAGTTCTCTCCTGATCGCCCCTCTGTGACTGTGCCTGTCTTAGGTTGTCTCTTCCCTGAAAAATCTTACCCGTCTCTGAAGCCACCACTTTAAATACCATTTCCAGCTAGAGACAAAAGAAGATGAGGTGGGGGAGGCCAGGTATGGGAGGTTACCAGGCCGAGTGTCAGTAACCAAAGGTAAGGTTATACAGATTTCAGTTCTTGCCTTCTCCCTTGATTAGAGTTTCTAAAGTTTTAGCTATCCTTTTCTTCATGATACAAAGAGAGAGATACCCTTACAAATTTTTTTCCTATAAACGTAAATGTATTTTACAAAAGGGTAACTTCTACTCAGTTTTCAGAGCTTTTGCTACTTATGCTATTTTTTAAAAAAATAATCAGCCTAAAATAATTATGCCTAAAAGGCATATTTTGGGGTGGCAAATTCTGCTCCTCTTTAGGATATTGACATCAAACTGGATTGTGAGTATTGTTATTAAGAATATTTATGGCTCTGGCCAGTGTGGTTCAGTGGGTTGGGTGCCAACCTGTGCACTGAAAGGTTGCCAGTTTGATTCCCAGTCAGGGCCTATGCCTGGGTTGTGGGTTTGATCCCTGGTTGGTGGGGCGGGGGGGCGCCTTCAGGAAGCAACTGATTGATGTTTCACTTTCACATTGATGTTTTTCTATACCTCTGTTTTTTAAATAAAATCAATGAAAATATTTTAAAAATAATATTTAAGAATCTAGACAGAGGTTGGCACCAGTTTACTCAAATTTAACAATACTAAACATTTTCCATTACCAACAATGAGTTGTAAAGCCGAAACTTTTATACATAATAATAATAGATTCACCATGCATTGCTCATCCATCTATCAGGAAACTGTCTCAGGACTCCCTCAATGGCATTCGGGGTTGTGATCCAGATTTCCTGCCCCAAGGTCAGCTTGTCAGTGTCCTTGACTAAGAGCACTGTTGCTGCAATAATTCTTAGGCATGGCAGTCAGCCAGCAGCTACTGGATCTAGCTTTTTGGACAGATAAGCTACTGGGTGGCTCCACGGGCCTAAGGCTTGAGTTAAAACCTGCTTCTCTATTCCTTTGTGTTTGTATACAAAGAGGTGAAAGGGCTTTGTAATGTCGGGCAGACCCAGGGCTGGAGCAGTTAGGAGGGCCGTTTTGAACTGGTTAAAGGCAGTCTCTTCTTTCTCAGTCCATTCAAATACCCTCCCTTGTTTGGTAGCTTCATATAGGGGCCTAGCAATTTCAGCAAAACCTGGAATCCAGAGGTGGCAATAGCCAGCCAACCCTAGGAATTCCCTTACTTCCCTCTGGGAGGTGGGAGTAGGGATTTTCAGGACAGTTTCTTTTCTAGCATCTGATAAATGCCACTGTTTGCCCTCCAAGATGTACCCCAGGTAGCTCACCCACTCTTTGCATATCTGAGCCTTCTTTGCAGATGTCCAGTACCCTAGGGCCCCCAAGGTAGTCAGCAGATCCTGGGTCCCACGCTCACAGTCCTCAGCCGTGTCAGCAGCAATCAGGATGTCATCTACGTACTGGAGGAGTATGAGGCCAGGGTGTTCCCTCCTGTACTCTCCCAGGTCCTTGTGTAACACCTTGTCAAAGATGATGGGAGAATTTTTGAACCGTGAGGCAGCCGTGTCCAGGTTAATTGTCCACTGTAGCCTTCCTCAGGATCGTGCCATTCAAAGGCAAATAAGGGTTGGCTTCGGGGTGCCAGCGGCAGACTGAAGAAGGCGTCCTTTAAATATAGTACTGTATACCAGACTCTGGAGGGCGCCAGGAAGCTCAAGAGAGTATATGGGTTGGGGACAGTGGGGTGTATGTCCATAACTCTCTTATTTACTTCCCTGAGGTCCTGCACCGGTCGACAGTCATTGGTGTGAGGCTTTCTGACTGGGAAGAAGTGGGTGTTCCAGGCAGATTGGCAGGGGACTAGTACCCCTATACTTCGCAGTCTCCTGATGTGAGGCTGGATTCCCTTCCATGCCTCCTGAGACATAGTGTATTGCTTGATTCTTACTGGGCCTTCTCCTGGTTTTAGCTCTACCAGGATTGGGGCCCTGTGAGTGACTAGTCCTAACCCTCCTGTCTCTGCCCAGGCTGTGGGAAATTCTTGTAGCCTTCTGTCCATGTTGATCTCTACTGGGGGCGCCCTCTGGTGGAGGCAATACTCGTCCTCTAATTTTAGAGTCAGGACCTGAATGAGGTGGCCCTTGCCATCCATGACCTGAGGCCCCCCTTGTCTGAAAGTTATCTGAGCTCCAATCTTGGTCATAAGTCTCGTCCTAATAGTGGGTAGGGGCATTCCGCTATTACCATAAAAGAGTGGGATACCCAGCCTGTTCCTAGATCCACCATTCTTTGGGTAGTCCATGAATACTGGCTCATACCACTTGCCCCTTGCACTCGGGACTTCTTGTTTGCTAGCTCCCCCTGTGGTGTTCGGAGGACTGACTGTTGTGCTCTGGTGTCAACAAGGAAGTCAACAGGGGTTCCCTCCACTCTAAGAGTTACCCTGGGCTCCGGGAGGGGGTCTGAACCCCGACACCCCTAATTACTCAGTTCTTCCAGCTCTAAGACTCAGTCGGTCAGACTTGCCTCCTTTCCCACTGGCCTTCTTTGGACATTCTCAGGCCCAATGAATGCCCTATATCCTTGCAGTAAGCACACTGGTCACTTGCCAGCTGCCAGAGGAGCCAGTTCCATTATACCTTTTCAGCTACTACCAACAAGTCCTGCAGACTTTTCTCTCCTAGTCTGTCTATCTTCTGCAGCTTTCTCCTAATGTCTGCAACAGATTGATTTACAAAGGCCATAACAGCTGCCTTGTTCTCGGGAGCCTCTGGGTTCATGGGGTTATAGATATGGAATGCTTCCATGACCTGCTCTAGGAAGGTCGCTGGAGATTCATCCTTCTCCTGCTGTGCATTTCCTACTTTAGCCAAATTAGTTGGCTTTATAGCAGCCATCCGGAGACCCCCCATTAGAGTCTGGTGGTAGACCCAGAGCCTCTCCTTACCTTCTGCTGTGTTGAAATCCCATTAAGGTCTAGTCAGGGGAAAGGAGGTGTCTATCTGAGCCCGGTTGGTGGTAGGGTATGGGCCTGATGCTTCAGCACCAGCCATTTTCAGGGCTTGCAAGCAGGATATCAGACTTTTCCTTGGCACTTTTACTGGCTTCAAGTGTTCAGGATTGAGATAGGGATCTTTAAAACATGATACACTAGTCAGAGTTTCTGGTTAATAAAACCACTATTGGATTGAATTTATGCAAAGAATGTATTGCTATGATTTATTTATTAAATATTGCCAAATTTTGGAGGAATTGTATAAGGAGAAAAATATACTGCAGTCCCTCTATAAGTACTTTGGCATAACTACCCTCTGTTTAGGGAGGCAAAATGCAAATTATTTACTCTTCCTGGCTTACTGGCCTGTATTATTTGATTTCCTTACAACATTTCTCTCTCCTTATTATTATATACAGTCTTTCTAACTTTTACTTCCAAATTAGCCTTTAAATCTTCTTTCTATGTCCTTTAAAATGCATAACCATGCCTCAGACCTTCTACTCATTATTCCTTATTCTTTGAAACCTCAATCCTTTAATTATTGCTAACAAGTAAACAGCCAGAATTTCTGAAGTTAAAGTTCCTTTGCTGAATATTCCACCACTGACCAAGAAGTATCCAGTAACCCCACCCTGCCAGATTGGACAATGAGATTTTCTTTATGTATATTAAAAGGGTTAAAAAGAAGAAAACGGGGCAGAAGAAGATCCACTGTGTTTTTTAGTAGCATAATTCAGATAAGCAACCTGGGACCTTTCAGGCCGACAGTCTGTCCACTGAGCCAAACCGGTTTCGGCTCAAACAGGTCTTTATGTGTATATGTCATCAATGATATCTGAATAGTGGACAAATGGTGGCAATGCCAGTCCGATCCTCTCTGGTTTAGTCCTAGGCATCCTGTAGCGACGCACAGCTACTGACTGCTCGCATGACAAGAGTCATCAGCATCCTCCATATCTGGACTGTTTCTCCTCTTGTCTTCGTGGTTGGAGCAGACCTGTCAATTCCTCTCTGTTGCAAGAGTCCACTTGGTCTTGAAGTTGTTTTCTGACAGTATATAAACATATTCTAGACCAAAAGTTAATAAAGGAATCTTCTATAAAATTGATTTGAGATCCTTTTTATTTTTGCCCACCCAATTTTCCTTTGGCTTATTTTGACACCATGTGTGTTTTTCATGAGTGTCTTGCTGTTACTATTACAAATGAAAATTGATTTTCTAAAGTAAAAAGTTTCTAGGTATAATTTACTTACCAGATGCTTTTCCTTACATGATACTATTCTACTACCCCACCTTTTTTTGATTAATGGAGACTTTTTGTAAATTTTTTAATGCAATCTTGATATCTTTCAATTTTACTTTTTTTGCACACAAATATTCCTGTTTTATGTTCATTGCATGTTAAGCAATTTTACCATGAGATGAACTACCAATAAAAATTTTAGTTAATACTTTAGAAACGCTTTTTGTCCAGTACACTTAAATTTTCTTGGGTGTTCACTTATTTCCATTGGCCAATTTAAATTAATCTGAAAGCTTGATAACTCTTTGACATCGAATTTAATACTCTACCAACAATTTTAGATTACCCTGTAAATATTAGTGGAAAGGTGTATTTGCATTCTTGAGTAGGCACTGAGCATTCCTAGTGCTAGGCTAAATTTAGATATAGGGCAGCTGCTCTCTCCAAGTTTCTGTCTGTTACCTGGGTCCCGATCTGTGCTGAGCATGGAAAGCGAAGTAGCCATAGGAGCAGGAGACCTTCCTCAGAAGGGGTGAGGGTTCAGACCCCTGCAAGGTTGGGGGGGTGAGGGTCTGTGCCCCACCTCTGTCAACTCCCAAGTTTTCTCCTGATGGCCCCTCTGCTACTGTGCCTGTCTTGCATTGTTCCTTCCCTAAGGAATCTTACCCGTCTCTGGCTAACCAGTCATTCTCCGAGGCCAAGCAGAGTTTTGTGAGGTTCAGTTCTGTCTCCATGGTAGCCTATGCCCCCGTGGCCTCCACGCCCAGCACCTGCCTTGGGATCCCCTTGCCTGCTGGCAGGGCACTTGAACTGATCACGTATCTCGGGGAACTCAGGTTCCTTCTCCAGGGAGGGCCCAGCTCACACCATTTGGCGAGAGACAGATTTATTATATCAGCCACCTCGAGGTTTCAACCTCAGCATAAATAGAAAGCTCAGGCTACAGCTGAGGGCAATTGGATTGTGAGAAGAAGGTCCCTCTTGGCAAAAGATGTCAGAGGAGCCAGTATGGAATGCTCAAGTGCTTCTCAGTGCCTTAATTCCTTCTAAAAAGGATTAAATCCTTTCATGTACTTTTTAAAATTGCTGCTAAACATTCAAAGAATTGTACTGGCACAAGAACAGACATATAGACCAATGGAATAGAATAGAAAACCCAGCTATCCACCCAAACCACCATGCTCAACTAATATTTGACAAAGGAGGCATGAACATTCAATGGAGCCCAGATAGCCTCTTCAATAAACGATGTTGGGAAAATTGGACAGATACATGCAAAAAAATGAAACTGGCCCACCAACTTACACCAAATACAAAAATAAACTCCAAATGGATACAGGACTTAAACATTAGAAGGGAAACCATAAACATACTAGAGAATCCACAGGCAGCACAATCTCAGATATATGCCGAAAGAACTTCTTCACTGATACTGGTCCAAAGGCAACGGAAGCTAAAGAAAAAATAAACAAATGGGACTACATCAAAATAAAAAGCTTTTGCACAGCAAAAGACACCATCAACAAAACAACAAGAAAGATCACTGTATGGGAGAACATATTTGCAAATGTTATCACTGATAAAGATTTAATCTCCCAAATCTACAGCCAACTTATACAACTTAATAAAAGGAAGATAAACGATCCAATTAAAAAATGGGCAACGGACCTAAATAGAACCTTTTCAAAAGATGACAGAAGGAAGGCCAAGAGACACATGAAAACATGTTCAAAGTCACTAATCATCCGAGAGATGCAAATCAAAACGACAATGCGATACCATCTTACACCGGTCAGAATGGCAATCATCAACAAATCAACAAACGACAAGTGTTGGCGAGGATGCGGAGAAAAATGGACTCTTGTGCACTGTTGGTGGGAATGCAGACTGGTGCAGCCACTGTGGAGAACACTATGGAGTTTCCTCAAAAAACTAAAAATGGATCTCCCATTTGACCCTGTAATCCCACTCTTAGGAATTTATCCTAAGAAATCACAAACACCAATCAGAAAGGATTTATGCACCCCTATGTTCATAGCAGCACAATTTACAATAACTACAATTTGGAAACAGCCTAGGTGCCCGTCAGCAGATGAGTGGATCAGAAAACTGTGGTACATCTACACAATGGAATTCTATGCTGCCATTAAAAAGAAGGAATTCTTACCATTTGCAGCAACCTGGTTGGAACTGGAGAGCCTTATGCTTAGTGAAATAAGTCAGTCAATGAAGGAGAAGCATCACATGATCTTACTCATTTGTGGATAATAAACTGATGAACAAAAGGATAGATACAGAGGCAGTAAAGCTTCAAACAGACTGTGAAATTACAGTAGGAAGATTAGAGTTAGGTGAGGTAGATAAGAGATCAGTCAAAGGACTTGTATGCATGCAAATAAGCATAACCAATGAACATAGACACTGGGGGGTTGGATTATGCCTGGGGGAGGGAGGCAATGGGGAGATATGTATACAAAATTAATACAAAAATAAAAATGAAATTTAAAAAAACATTCAAAGAATTAATTTGTAATTTTGTTTAGGATAATTGTATAATATGCTGTTGTGAAATATCAAAAATTAAATGACATTGTAGAATAATATCATGTATGGATATTCTTTGCTCTAGGCTATGACAATTCAATTTTAAACTGCCTGTCAATTTCTTTTTTAACTTCATATAAACTTTTTCAGGGAGGCAAAAACACAGATTACTTGCATTAGCTCAAGAGGCCAAATATATTGAGTTTCAATTCCAATCCTTACAACATTTGAAAGAAACTTCTCTTTATTTCCTTCCAAAATGATTTTCATGCTATAGAGTTTCATTTAAAAATCTTTTTCACATGAAACAATTTTTCTTAAGGTTATGGTGACCACTGTATGGATTAGATTTAATGTTTTATTATAATAATTTTTAAATTTTTTTACATGTGTCCTTATTCTCACATTAACCCCCACTTTGTGTCTAATGATTATGCTGATATGCATGCACGTAAGTCCCTCTGTTGAACTCTCCCCCTAACTCCCACCAACCCCCACCTTCCCGAGGTTTAATGTTTTGATGCACGTTTCTGAATCTTTGGATGTGATCTTGATCATCAGTCTATGTCATTCATTATGTTCCACAGATGAGTGAGATCATGTGATATTTGTCTTTGTCTGCCTGGCTTATTTCACTAAGCATAATGCTTTCCATCTCCATCCATGTTGTTGCAAATGGTAGTAGTTCCTTCTTTTTTACCACAGCATATTATTCCATTGTGTAGATATACCACAGTTTTTTAATCAATTCATCTGCTTATGGGCATTTAGGCTGTTTCCAAATCTTAGCTATGGTATATTGTACTGCTATGAACATAGGGGTGCATATATCCTTTCGATTGGAGTTTCTAGTTTCTTGGGATATATTCCTAGAAGTGGGATCACTGAGTCAAATGGGAGTTCCATTTTTAGTTTTTGGAGGAAACTCCATACTGTTCTCCACAGTGGCTGCACCAGTCTGCATTCCCACCAACAGTGGACAAGGGTTCCTTCTTTTCCACATCCTCGCCAGCACTGTCGTTTGTTGATTTGTTGATGATAGCCATTCTGACCGGTGTAAGATGGTATCGCATTGTCGTTTTGATTTGCATCTCTCGGATGATTAGTGACTTTGTGCAGGTTTTCATATGTTTCTTGGCCTTCCTTCTGTCTTCTTTCGAGAAGTGCCTATTTAGGTCAGTTGCCCATTTTTTGATTAGGTTGTTTATCTTCTTTTTGTGAAGTTGTATGAGTTCTCTGTAAATGTTGGAGATTAAACCCTTATCGTTAATATCATTGGCAAATATGTTCTTCCATGCAGTGGGATTTCTTGTTATTTTGTTGATTGTTACCTTTGCTGAGCAAAAGCTTTGTATTTTGAAGTAGTCCCATCTGTTTATTTTTTCTTTAGTTTCCATTGCCCTAGAAGCTGTATTGGTGAAGAAGTTCCTTCAGCATATGTCTAAGATTTTGCTGAGTGTGGATTCCTCTAATATTTTTATGGTTTCCCTTCTTATGTTTAAGTCCTTTATCCTTTTTTGAGTTTATTTTTGTGTATGGTGTACATTCGTGGTTTAGTTTAATTTTTTTGCATGTACCTGTCCAATTTTCCCAACAACATTTGTTGAAGAGACTGTCTTGACTCCATTGTATGTCCGTGCCTCCTTTGTCAAATATTAATTGACAAAGTGGTTTGGGTCAATTTCTGGGTTCTCAATCCTATTCCATTGATCTATGTGTCTGTTCTTGTGCTAGTACCAGGCTGTTTTGAGAACAGTAGCTTCGTAATACAGCTTGAAATATGGCATTTAGATCCCACCTACTTTGTTCTTCTTTCTAAGGATTGCTGCACCTATTCGGGGTCTTTTTTTATTTCAGATAAATTTTTGGAAAGTTCGTTCTAGGTCTATGAAGTATGCCTTTGGTATTTTAATTGGGATAGCATTGAATTTAAAGATTGTTTTGGGTAGAATGGACATTTTGATGATATTGATTCTCCCAATCCATGAACATGGTATGTTCCTCCATCTGTTTATGTCTTCCTCCATCTCTTTTTTACATTGTTTTTGCAGTTTTCTGTGTATAAGTCTTTACATCCTTAGTTAAGTTTATTCCTAGGTATTTTAATTTTTTAGGTGTGATGGTAAATGGGACTGCTTTTTAGTCTCTCTTTCTGTAGGTTCATTATTGGTATATAGAAATGTCATAGATTTCTTGGTGTTAATTTTGTATCGTGCTACATTGCTGAATTCATTTGTCACATCTAATAATTTTTTGATGGACTCTTTAGGGTTCTCAATATAAAGTATCATGTCATCTGCAAATAAAGGACAGTTTTACTCCTTCTTTTCCTATTTGGATGCCTTTTATTTATTTTTTTTCTTGTCTGATAGCAACGGCTAGTACATACAGCACTATGTTGAATAGGAGTGGTGAGAGTGGGCATACTTGTCTTGTTCCTGTTTTTAGGGGAAATGGTTTTAGTTTTTGCCCATTAAGTATGATGTTGACTGTGGGCTTGGAATATATGGCTTTGATGATGTTGAGGTATGATCCTTCTATTCTAAATGTGCTGAGAGTTTTTGTCAAGAAAGTGTTGGAGAGAGGGAATCCAAATGGCGGCATAGGGAAACACCTACACTGTTGCCTCGCACAACAATTTTAAAACTACTATTAAAAGATAGAATGGATAGCATCCAGAACCACAGGAAAGCTGACAGAGTAGAAATTCTATAACTAGAGGGAAAGAGAGGGGCTCACGGAGACCCAGATGAGCTGCAAAAAGCTGAGGTACAGAGACGCGCGTGTGGAAAGAGCGAGTGCCGGAGTATCTGGCTGCCTTTCTCTGGCAGGAGGGAAATGGAGACTCTCAAAAGCATTGAACCCCTTATCCTACGACACTAAACCCCAGATCCAGCCAAAACTCATATGGGGGGAGTTTGGACTGTGAAAAGGGAGAGGTGCATGGAAATTTAGGGGAGTCGCAAAAGATCAGAGGTCTGGTGGCGCACATGGCACTGGGCACAGAGGACAGACTGCTGATTGTGCCTCTGGCTTTGGAGACTGGGCAGGAGACAGACCCTCCCAACTATGCCACTTCTGACTCCACTAAGCCCCCCAGTTTCAGGTGAAAACCTAGGGAACTAGACTCGTGTGGTCCTGGAGCACAGGGGAGCCCGAAAGGCAGCAGTCTAGAGGCACTGTGTGTGCGCACAAGGACTGCTCCAGCGATTACCCAGTAATGTGAGACTCAGGAGCTGTGGCAGGCGGGGCCGACTGGAAGGCAAGGTGGTCCCTTAAGCCCTGAGACTCCACCCATCCCACGCTCAACAGAAAGGTTTCTGCGGTTTTGCAAGTCTGGTATCATAAGGCTGAATCCAACACAGAAGTTTTCCCTGCATAGTGAAAATGCTGAGAGAAGAGAAGGGATCTCAAAAAAAGAAATGGAAAAAAACAAACGACTGGATATAGAGATCAAAACCACGCTTATAATGTTTTGCAAGACTATCCTAGAAAAGTTGGATAAAGTTAGTGAGAGCCAAGAGGAGATGAAAAAGAACCAACTAGAGATGCAAAAGATCCAACTAGAGATGGAAAAGGACCAACTAGAGATGGAAAAGGTCCAACTAGAGATGAAAAAGGACCAACTAGAAATTAAACATACACTGACTGAAATTAAAAAAAAAAAATTATACAGAGTCCTAACAGCAGACTAGAGAAAGGCAAGAATCAAGTAAAAAAATTTGAAATATAAAGAAGCAGAAAACACTCAACTGGAAAAGCAAGAAGAGAAAAGAATCCAAAAATGTGAAGATAATGTAAGGAGCCTCTGGGACAGCTTCAAGCGTATCAACATCAGAATTGTGGGGGTGCCAGAAAAGAGAGAGATCAAGATACTGAAAACGTATTTAAAGAAAAAGTGACTGAAAACTTCCCACATCTGGTAAAAGAAATAGACTTACAAGTCCAGGAAGCACACAAAACCCCATATAAAAGGAATCCAAAGGGGACTACCCCAAGACACATCATAATTAAAATACTAAGAGCAAAAGACAAAGATAGAATATTATAAGCAGCAAGAGAAAAACAGTTCATTACCTACAAAAGAGCACCCATACGACTGATAGCTGATTTCTCAACAGAAACGATGCAGGCTAGGCAGGAGTGGCAACAAATATTCAACGTGATGAATAGCAAGAACCTACAATGAAGAATAATCTATCCAGCAAAGCTATCATTCAGAATTGAAGGGCAGATAAAGAGCTTCACAGAGAAGAAAAAGCTAAAGGAGTTCATCAACTCCAAACCAGTATTATATGAAATGCTTAAAGGTACTCTTTTAGAAGAGGAAGAAGAAAAAGGTAAAAGCCAAAAAATTATGAACAACAAATACATATCTATCAACAAGTGAATCTAAAAATTAAGTGAATTAAAAATTTGATCAACAGAATAAACTGGTGAATATAATAGAA
>PVJN01005105.1:52722-72864 GCA_004026805.1 Lasiurus borealis | reverse complement strand
GTAGGAGGGAGAGGTAAGGGCATAGGGAAGGGTGGGAGTTGGGTAGAGGGGAGCTATGGAGGGGAAAAAAGAGAAACAAATGTAATAATCTGAATAATAAAGATTTAATTTTAAAAAAAGAGTGTTGGATTTTGTCAAATGCTTTTTCTGCATCAATTGATATGACCATGTGATTTTTATTTCTCAATTTGTTTATGTGATGTATCACATTTATTGATTTGCAAATATTGTACCATACTTGTATCCCTGGGAATAAATCCTACTTGGTTGTGATGTATGATTTTTCTGATGTACTGCTGGATTCGATTTGCTAGAATTTTGTTGAGGATTTTGGCATCTATGTTCATGAGGGATATTGGCCTGTAATTCTCTTTCATTGTGTTATCTTTATCTGGTTTGGGTATTAGACTGATGCTGGCTTCATAGAAGGGGTTTGTAAGTGTTCCTTTCTCTTGAATTTTCTGGAATAGTCTGAGGAGGATGGGTTTTAGTTCTTCCATGAATGTTTGGTAAAATTCTCCTCTGAAGCCGCCTGGCCCTGGGCTTTTGTTTGCTGGAAGCTTTTTGATGACTGCTTCAATTTCTTCCATAGTTACCAGTGTGTTGAGATTTTTAGAATCTTCCTGTGTGAGTTTTGGAAGGTTGTGTTTTTCTAGGAATGTGTCCATTTCTTCTAGGTTGTGTAATTTGTTAGAATAGAGTTGTTCATAATATTTTTTAACAATCCGTTGTATTTCTGTGGGGTCTTTAGTTATTTCACCTCCCTCATTTCTGATTTTGTTTATTTGCATCTTCTCTCTTTGCTTCTTGGTGAGCCTGACTAGAGGTTCATCAATCTTGTTTATTCTTTCACAAAACCAGCAACCAGCTCTTTGTTTTGTTGATCATTTGTATTGTTTTTTTTTTTGTCTCTATGTCATTCATTTCTGCTCCTATCTTTATTATTTCTTTTCTTCTGCTCACAGTGGGCTTTTCATGTTGCTCTCTTTCTTTCTAATTCTTTGAGTTCTTGAGTTACATGATTCATTACCATTTTTTTTTCTGTTTTTTTTTTTTTTGAGGTAGACCTGTAGAGGTATACCCCTACTTTCATTGTGTCCCATAGCATTTGCGTTGTTGTGTTTTTCTTGTCATTAGTCTCCAAGATATTTTTAATTTCTTCTTGGATCTCATTTATAACCCAATCATTATTTAGTAACATGTTAATCAACTTCCAAGTGTTTGAAATTTTGGAATGTTTTTATTGTAGTTTATTTCTAATCTTATGCCATTGTGGTCTGAGAAAATGCTTGATATGATTTCACACTTTTTGAATTTGGGGAGACTTTGCTTGTGACCCAATATGTGGTCTATTTTTTAAAATGTCCCAGGTGCACTTGAGAAGAATGTATATTCCATGGATTTGGGGTGATATACTCTGAAGATGTCCATTAGTTCCATCTGAGTTATTTAGAATTGCTGTTTCTTTGCTGATTTTTTTGTCTAGAGGATTTGTCCAGTGATGTCACTGGTGTATTAAAGTCCCCTACTATGATTGTATTGTTGTTGATTTCTTCCTTGATATCTTCCAGGAATTTTTTAAAAATGTATTTAGGGGCTCCTGTATTAGGTGCATATATGTTTACCAGAGTTATATCTTCTTGATGAATTGCTCCTTTTATTTTTATGTATTGGCCTTCCTTATCTCTTGTTAAGGCCTTTACTTTGAGGTCTATTTTATCAGATATAAGTATTGCCACCCCAGCTTTTTTCTGATTTATATTTGCCTGCAAAATATTTTTTCATCCCTTCACTCTCAGTCTGTGTGAATCCTTTGCTCTGAGGTGGGTCCTTTGTAGACAGCAAATAAATGGGTCATGTTTCTTAACCATTGAGCTACCCTATGTCTTTTGATTGATGCATTTAACCCATTTACGTTTAATGTTATCATTGACAAGTTCATGTTTGTTGTCATATTTTTCCTTAGTGTTTGTGTTTTTTCTTGCCTTTCTCTTTCTTGTTTTTACAGCAGTCCCTTTAGCATATCTTGCATTGTTGGCTTGGTAGTGATAAACTCTCTTAGCCCTTTTTTGTCTGTGAAGCTCCTGATTCCACCTTCAATTTTGAATGATAGCCTTGCTTGTTGTAGTATTCTTGGGTTCAGACCCTTGCTTTGCATCACTTTATATATTTCATTCCATTCCCTTCTGGCCTGGTGTGTTTCTTTTGAGAAATCAGTTGATATTCTAATAGGCGATCCCTTGTAGGTAACTTTCTGTCTGTCTCTGGCAGCCTTTTAGATTCTTACTTTGTCGCCAATTTAATTATGATGTGTCTTGGTGTTGGTCCTTTGGGGTTCAGCTTGTTTGGGACTGTGTGTACTTCTTGGACTTGCATAGTTCTTTTCTTTCCAATATCAGGAAAGTTTTCTGTCATTATTTCTTCAAATAGGTTTTCTATTCCTTGCTTCTCTTCCTCTCCTCTGGTATCCATATTATGTGAATGTTGTTTCATTTTGTGTTGTCCCAAAGCTTCCTTAGCCTCTCTTCTTTTTTTTTTTTTTTTTAGTCTTTTTTCCAGTTGCTGCTATGTTTGTGTATTTTTTTTGTACCTTGTCTTCTAATTTACTGATGCAATCTTCAGCCTCTTCTAGTCTACTGTTTAGGTCTTCCATTGTGTTCCTTATTGCAGCTATGTTGTTCTTCATCTCCTCTTGGTTCTTTTCATGTTAGTGACATTCTCATTCAGCTCCTTATCGTTCTCATTGTGTATTTGTCTTCCATCCATTTAAACATCCTTAAAACCATTATTCTGAATTCTTTCTCAGATAAGCTGCTGGCTTTAATTTCATTTAACTCTCTTTCTGGTGATTCCTCTTTTTCTTTCTTTTGGGGATTGCTTTTTTGTCTTCCCATGTTTTCCTGTAATGTTTTAATTGTAGATCCAATTGCTTTTCTACCCAGGTTTTTTGGGGATAGTGCTACTGGTGTATTCTCTCAGTTCTCCTGTGATTGTTAATCTATTGTAGTTCCTTACTTGAGGCATTTGGGTTCTCTTGATGTAGATCTGCTAGCTTGAGCAGCACAATTGTGGTGTCTAGAAGTTGCAGCCATGAAGGGAAGTGTCCCTGATTTTGCTGTTTCGCACCCTCAATTGAGATCACGCGTGCCCAGCAGGGACTCACAGTGGCATCAAGGACCCAACTGTCGGGGTGATATGGTCTAGGGGGCCTATACTCTGGACAGGCGTGACTGTGGTGCCCAGAGTTACAAAATCACAACCATTGGGGCTCCCAGTGGCCCACCAGAAATGTGCTGCTGAGGGTGGATTGTAAACACAGTGATGTGGGTGGGCTGTAAACTCGCTGACTAGGGCGTGCTGTAAACATGCAGACCTGGGAGGGCCGAAAACATGGTGCCGACGAGGCCATTCTGTAAACAGGCAATGTGTGTACGCTGTAAATGTGGCCACTAGGATGCAAAGCAAACACCGCGACTAGAGCACTCCGCAAACCCACAATGAGGGCACGCCACAGATGGGGCAACTAGTGCACGCACCAATTGCAGCAACCAGGGTGCTCTGTAAACCAGTGATGAGGGCATGCTGCAGACAGGGCAACCAGGGCACTCCACAAATGTGGCGACTGAGGTGCTCCACAAACCAGAGACAAGGGCACATTGCAGACTGGGAGACCCGGGCACACTACAAATGCGGAGACAAGGTCATTCTGAAAGCCGGCAACTAGTGTGCACCACAACTGCACCGATGTTGTCAGGGAGGGGGGGGGGTTGTACTGATTGCTTTGGAGGCGGAGGTCCCAGGGTCCACAAGTCTTCAGGTGTGGCAGCAGGACTCTGGCTGGAGTGGCTGTTGGGACACAGGGCAGCTCCAAGGCCTGTATGGCTGGCGGTGTTGGTGAGTTCCCAAAGAAAGGCCGTTTTCCCCTTCAAGATGGCGTGGGCTCTGCACCTGAGTCCCCAGTCCGGGGAATGCCAGCCACAGTGGCAATCTCTCCTTGTCCAAGAGAGCCTGAACTGCCAGCCCCTGCTGCTCCTATGAGATTCAACTGTCCCTCACTCACTCACACACACACCACACACTCTTCTTTTGCCCCCTCACCCGCTTCCTCTCCCTCACCTCCATCCTGCCAGCCACCATTTTCCCAGAATTCTCTAGGACTTTTGGCTTTAAAGGGCTTTTTTCCGGGTGGAGACTTCTTTATGCATACCCACAGGGGAGATAATGGAATGTGGTCACCACAAATGAAATGTGGTCTCCACAAAGTGAATGTCCATAGTTAAATATCCTGAAAAGCCAGTTCCCAAGGGAGTGGTATCAGTTCAATTGTTCGATCAAACCTAACATTCCAGCCTTTTTATTTTGGGGAATAGGGATGAAGGTCATATCTTCTGTATTTGCTTCCTGCTGAGGGGGGATGTGGAGAACACAGGGGGATGGACTTTGATAGTAATGGGCTTTGAATGAAGGCTGCAGCAGCAAGTTTTCCCCAAGAGACTGAGCCTCACCTCCAGTTTCACAACTTTATGAGCCTTCACCTCCAGTTTCACAACTAAAGTGTTCCTTATTCTTGAATGTTTTTGAATAGTCTGAGGAGGATAGTTATTGGACTATTGAGATGTTTGGCTTCCTCCTCATTGAGTTTTGGGATGTTATATTTATCTAGGAAAATGTCCATTTTTTGCAGGTTGTCCAGTTTGTTGGAATAGAGTTGTTCATAGTATTTTTTAACAATCCTTTGTATTTCCACAGGGTCTGTTGTTATTTCTCCTCTTTCATTTCTGATTTTGTTTATTTGGATCTTCTCTCTTTGCTTCTTGATGAGCCTGGCTAGAGGTCCATCAATCTTGTTTATCCTTTCAAAGAACCAGCTCTTTGTTTTGTTGATCTTTTGAATTGTTTCTTTGGTCTCCAAGTTGTTTATCTCCGCTCTGATCTTCACTATTTCCTTCCTTCTGAACACACTGGGCTTTTCTTGTTGCTCTCTTTCTAGCTCTTTGAGTTGTAGGTTTAGGTGGTTTATTACCATTGTTTCCTGTTTTTTGCAGTAGGCTTGTAGGGCGATGAACTTCCCTCTCAAGACTGCTTTCACTGTGTCCCATAAATTTTGTATTGTTGTGTTGTCATTGTCATTTGTTGCCATGATGTTTTTTATTTCTTCCTTGATCTCTCTGGTTACCTAGTCGTTATTTAATAGCATGCTGTTTAGTCTCCATGTGTTTGATTTCTTTCTATTGTTTTTATTATAGTTGATTTCCAGTTTTATGCCACTGTGGTCTGAGAAAATGCTTGATATGATTTCTATCTTCTTGAATTTCAAGAGACTTTTCTTATGACCCAATATGTGATCTATCTTTGAAAATGACCCATGTGCACTGGAGAAGAATGTATATTCTGTGGCTTTAGGGTGAAATGCTCTGAAGATGTCAGTTAATTCCATCTGGTCTAGTGAGTCATTTAGGATTGATGTTTCTTTGCTGATTTTTTGTTTAGAGGATCTGTCCAATGGTGACAGTGGGGTATTAAAGTCTCCTACTATGATTGTATTGCTGTCAATCTCTCCCTTAATATCCTCAAAGAGTTTTTTTTATATATTTAGGTGCTCCTATATTGGGTGCATATATGTTTACCAGAGTTATTTCTTCTTGTTGGATTGTTCCCTTTACTATTATGAAGTGGCCTTCTTTATCTCTTATTATATCCTTCACTTTGACATCTAATTTGTCAGATATAAGTATTGCAACCCCAGCTTTTTTTTCATTTCCATTTGCCTGAAATACCATGTTCCATCCCTTCACCCTCAATCTGTGTGCATCTCTTTTCCTGAGGTGGGTTTCTTGCAGAGAGCAGATATATGGATCATGTTTTCTTATCCAATTGGTTACCCTATGTCTTTTGATTGGAGCATTTAATCCGTTTACATGTAACGTTATTATTGATAAGTACTTATCTGTTGCCATTTTTAGTCCTTACCCCCAAGCTCCTTCTTCGCTTCCTCTTTCTTTTTATTACAGCAGACCCTTTAACATTTCTTGCATTGCTGGTTTGGTGGTAATATATTCTCTTAGTTCATTTTTGTCTGTGAAGCTTTTGATTTCACCTTCAATTTTGATTGAGAGTCTTGTAGGGTACAGTATTCTTGGATTCAGACCCTTCCTTTGCATGACTCTGTATATTTCATTCCATTCCCTTCTAGCCTGACGAGTTTCTGTTGAGAAGTCAGTAGCTAGTCTAATGGGAGTTCCTTTGTAGGTAACTTTCTATTTCTCTCTGGCTGCTTTTAGTATTCTTACTTTGTCGTCGGTGTTTGCCAATTTAATTATAATGTGCCTTGGTGTCGGTTTGTTGGTGTCATTTTGCTTGGAACTCTGTAAGCTTCTTGGATTTGTGTGGATTTTTTCGTTTCTATACTAGGGAAATTTTCTGTCATTATTTCTTCAAACACGTTCTCTAATCCTTGTTCAGTTTCCACTCTTTCTGGAACCCCAATTATACGGATGTTGTTTTGTTTCATGTTATCCCAAAGTTCCCTTAGGCTCTCCTCTTGCTTTTTAACTTTTTTTTTTCTAGAAGCTGCTGTACTTGGGTATTTTTTCCTACCATGTCTTCTAGCTCACTTATGCGGTCCTCTGCTTCTTCTAGTCTACTTTTGATGCTTTCTGTTGAGTTCTTTATAGCAGTGATGTCATTGTTCATTTCTTCTTGTTTATTCTGCACCTCATCTAGTTTCTTCTGCGTTTCTTCTTGCTGCTTCTTCACCTCCTCTTGGCTCTTCGTCACTTCCTCTAGGGTCTTCTTCACTTCCTCTAGGCTCTTACCCATATTGTCGAATTTGTCTTCCAATCTTTTACACCAGCTTAAGAACGTTTCTCTGAACTCTTTCTCTGGCAGGCTTGTTTCTGCTTCTATTTCGTTTACTTCCTTTTCTGGTGAAACCTGCCTTTCTGTCTTATGTGGGCTGTTTCTTTTTCTGCCCATGGTCTTTCTTCTCCGGGTGTCTAGCTATGTAGTTCTCTCTCCTACGTTGATTGAGAAGCACAAACTACAACACGACCAGGTACAGCACGCAAGGTGCTGAGTAGAAATGTATTTAGGATGTTAATAATCACAAATAAGGTGATCACCAATGAAGGATAAATTAGGGGTAAATAGAGAAAGAAGAAGAGGAAAAAGAGGAAAAAAGAAAAGAAAGAAATGCCAAATCAAATTGGGAGAGCGAGAGAAAAAAGAAAAAAAAAGATAAATAAATGAACAAAAAAATAAAATACAATAAAATAAGAAAATAAAAAGGAGAAGGAAAGAGGAAGAAAAAAAGTCAGAGAGAAAAGGAAGCGTATAAGAGAGAAAGGGGGAACAAAATATAGATGTCAAGAGACAACTCCAATAGAACCGTCACCAATCCCAATAAAGGCCAGCAACCAGTACCTAGAGCTTAATGTAAGCTGCAAATAGCAACTGGTATCGAGGGAGGTGAGGGAAAGGAGAGGTAGAAAACAAAGCAAGCAAAAAGCAAAATAAAACAAGTAGAATAAACTAAAAGAATCTCACAAAAAATTTCAAAAAATCGATATAATCACTTTTTAGGCAAATAGCAACCAAAGGACTTAGAGAAAAAAACAATTTTTTGGCTAGTGAAGGCAAGAAGAGAGAGGTTTGTGTGGATTTGTAGTAGGGGATTTGAAATTAGATATATAAATGGGGTGAAATTTTAACTAGGTAAAGAGAAAGAATAGGGAGAATCTAAAGTTGGAAAAGGGAAAGAGAGCTAAGACAACAAAATGGGGAAAATTAGGAGGAAGGTGTTGGCGTAAAGGTAGAGTTGAGTTGGAGTAATATTATGCTAAAGGAAAGGTGAAAATAGAATGTAGAACTCTAATCCCGAAATAAAATAAATAGAAAACCAAATGACACTTGTTTTTTTCCAAAAATGTAAAGTACTAATATTAAATAATAATACTAGTTTAAAACAAAAATGAAATAGGTAAAAAGGAAAAATCAATTGATGCGGAAAGAAAAAAAATAGTCTTTTAATTAAAATATATGAAAATGAAAAATAAAATTAAAAAAAAAGAAAAGAAAGAAATAGAAAAAAAAAGAAAAAAAGAAAAAAAGGAAAAGGAAAAAAAATATAAAAAAATTAGGATGCTCCTTCACTTCCACTATTATTCTGTGTGTCATCCACTGGGTGGCAGTGTTTCAGAACTGATCTCTGAGACAAAGCAGGGGACCTCTCTAGGCTGTGCTCAGATCCTGCTACTCTGTGGTTCTCAAAGCCAGTTTGTGGGGTTTTGCAGCCGGGACACTGTAATAACTCCCAGGCTGTCCTTCTGCCCCAGAAAGAAAAAAAAAAGAAAAAAAAGAAAAAAAAAAAAAAGGAGTCGTTTTCCAGAGCTCTCCTCCGTCAACAGATCAGAGGGTTTGACTCCACACTTAGGGATCAAGCCCTGACCACCTCTGGGGACCTCTCCAGAGGCAGCTTTCCCGTAGCCAGGCTCCCAAGGCGTACACGTCTCTGTTGTGCGGGGGGTAGGAGACCTCACCCCGACCCGGGCGAAATCTGACCCTTCCTCGCGCTGTGTGGATCTCCGAATCCGCCGCCTGCGCGTCCGCGCTGCCTGGAAAGCAGTGCTCTGTGTCCCTGGCTGCTCGGGGTGCCTCCGTTAGCCGCAGCTTCCAGACCTCCCTTTTATCCCAGGCGCAGTCTGACCTCACCGTGTGCTCCGTGGATCTCTGAGTCCGCTGCGTGTCTGTGCCGATTGGAGAGCAGAGCTCTGGGTCCCAAGGTCCCCAGCTGCTTGATGTGTGCGCAGCTGCCGGCTTCAGATGGCTGCAGACATCTACCTCCCTCTGAAAGATGGCGCGGTCTCCGCGTTCGTGCTGGGGGTTCGGGTGAGCAAAAACCCCTTGGCAGTGGGGCTACCCGGCTGGGAGAGCCCCGTCCAGCAGTTCCCCGCCTTCTCCTGGAGGATAACTGGCTCTTAACTTGCCATCAAACACTCCCAGTGTGACTCTCAGCCGCTCTCTCTCCTTCTGCCCAGCGACAAAGCTCCAGACGCGTCTGTTTACTCCGCCGACATTTTCTCCCCCCTATAATGTTCTTTATTATCCATAAATTAGTGAGATCATGTGGTATTTTTGTTTTATTGACTGGCTTATTTCACTTAACATAAGGCCCTCCAGTTCCATCCAGGTTGCTGCAACGGGTAAGAATTTCTTCTTTTTTATGGCAGCATAGTATTCCATTGTGTAGATGTACCATGGTTTTCTGATCCACTCATCTGCTGACAGGCATCTAGGCTGTTTCCAAATTGTAGTTATTGTAAATTGTGCTGCTATGAACATAGGGGTGCATAAATCTTTTCTGATTGGTGTTTCTAGTTTCTTAGGATATATTCCTAAGAGTGGGATTACAGGGTCAAATGGGAGATCCATTTTTAGTTTTTTGAGGAAACTCCATACTGTTCTCCACAGTGGCTGCACCAGTCTGCATTCCCACCAAGAGTGCACAAGGGTTCTTTTTTCTCCACATCCTTGGCAGCACTTGTCATTTGTTGATTTGCTGATGATTGCTATTCTGACAGGTGTGAGATGGTATTGCATTTTGATTTGCATCTCTCAAATAATTAGTGACTTTGAGCACGTTTTCACGTGTCTCTTGGCTTTGTTCCTGTCTTCTTTTGAAAAGGTTCTATTTAGGTTCGTTGCCTATTTTTTTTTTATTGGATCCTCTATCTTCCTTTTATTAAGTTGTATAAGTTGGCTGTAAATGTTGGAGATTAAACTTTTTTCAGTGATAACATTTGCAAATATGTTCTCCCTTACAGTGGGTTTTCTTGTTGTTTTGTTGATGGTTTCTTTTGCTGTGCAAAAGCTTTTTATTTTGATGTAGTCCCATTTGTTTATTTTTCTCTTTAGATTCCATTGCCCTTGGAGCATTATCAGTGAAGAAGTTCTTTTGGCATATGTCTGAGATTGTGCTGCCTGTGGATTCCTCTATTTTTTTTATGGTTTCCCATCTTATGTTTAAATGCTATATCCATTTGGCATTTATTTTTGTGTATAGTGTAAGATGGTGGTCTAGTTTCATTTTTTTCCATGCATCTGTCCAATTTTCCCAAAACCATTTATTGAAGAGACTGTCTTGACTCCATTGTATGTTCATGCCTCCTTTGTCAAATATTAATTGAGCATAGTGGTTTGGGTCAATACCGGGATTCTCTATTGTATTTCCTTGGTCTATATGTCTGTTTTTGTGCCAATACCAGGCTGTTTTGAGAACAGTGGCTTTGTAATACAGCTTGAAATCTGGTATTGAGATCCCACCTACTTTATTATTCTTTCTCAGGATTCCTGTGGCTATTTGTTGTCACTTTTTTTGGTTCCATATGAATCTTTGGAGAGTTCTTTCTAAGTCTGTGAAAGATATCATTGGTATTTTAATAGGTAGCGCATTGAATCTATAGATTGCTTGGGGTAGTATGGATATTTTAAATATGTTGATTCTCCCAATCCATGAGCATGGTATGCTCTTCCATCTGTTTACATCTTCCTCTATCTCTTCTGCATATATGTCTTTTATCTCCTTAGTTAAGTTTATTCTTAGGTATCTTAATTTTTTTGCTGTGATGGTAAATGGGATTGCTTTTTTAGTCTCTCTTTCTGTAAGTTCACTATTAGGGTATAGAAATGCCATAGATTTCTTAGCATTAATCTTCTATACTGCTACATTGCTGAATTCCTTTAAGTCTATTAGATTTTGGATGGAATCTTTCAAGTTTTTTATGTACGGTATCATGTCCTCTGCAAATAAGGACAGCTTTACTTCTTTTTTTCGAATTTGGATGCCTTTTATTTCTTCTTCTTGTCTAATTTCAATGGCTAATAGTTCCAGTACTATGTGGAACAGCAGTGGTGAGAGTGGGCATCCCTGTCTTGTTCCTGCTTTTAGGGGAAATGGTTTTAGTTTTTGTCCACTGAGTATGATGTTAGCTGTGAGTTTATCATAATATGGCTTTTATGATGTTAAGGTATGATCCTTCTATTCCACCTTGCTGAGAGTTTTTATCAAGAAAGGGTGTTGGATTTTGTCAAATGCTTTTTTCTGCGTCAATTGATATGACTATGTCATTTTTATCTCTCAATTTATGTGATGTATCACGTTTATTGATTTGCTTATATTGTACCATCTTTGCATTCCTGTGATAAATCCTACTTGGTCATGGTGTATGATCTCTCTGATGTACTGCAGGATTTGATTTGCTAGAATTTTGTTGAGCATTTTGGCATCTATGTTCATGAGGGATATTGGCCCATTATTCTCTTTCATTGTGTTGTCCATATCTGGTTTTGGTATTATGGTGATGCTGGCTTCATAGAAGGTGTTTGGAAGTGTTCCTTCTTCTTGAATATTTTTGAATAGTCTGAGGAGGATAGGTTTTAATTCTTCCTTGAATGTTTGTTACAACTACACTGTGTAGCCATCTGACCCCGGGCTTTTGTTTGCTGGAAGCTTTTTGATGCCTGCTTCAATTTCTTACATAGTTATTGGCCTATTGAGATGTTTAGATTTTTCCTGATTGAGTTTTGGAAGGTTATATTTTTCTAGGAATATGTCCCATTCCTCCAGGTTGTCCTGTTTGTTGGAATAGAGTTATTCATAGTATTTTTTTTTTTAAATAATCCTTTGGATTTTGGAGTGGTCTGTTGTTATTTTTCCTCTTTCATTTCTGATTCTGTTTATTTGAGTCTTCTCTCTTTGCTTCTTGGTGAGCCTGACTAGAGGTCCATCAATCTTGTTTATCCTTTCAAAGAACCAGCTCTTGTTTTTGTTGATATTTTGAATTGTTTCTTTGGTCTCTATGTCATTTATGTCCGCTCTGATTTTTACTATTTCCTTCCTTCTGCTTACACTAGGCTTTTCTTGTTGCTCTCTTTGTAGCACTTTGAGTTGTAGGATTAGGTAATTTATTACCATTGTTTCTTGTTTTTTTGCAGTAGGCTTGTAGAGCTATGAACTTCCCTCTCAAGACTGCTTTCACTGTGTCCCATAAATTTTGTATTATTGTGTTGTCATTGCCATTTGTTGCCATGATGTTTTTTATTTATTCCTTGATCTCTCTGGTTACCCAGTCATTGTATAAGAGCATACTGTTTAGTCTCCATGTGTTTGATTTCTTTGTATTGTTTTTTATTGTAGTTTATTTCCAGTTTTATGCCATTGTGATCTGAGAAAATGTTTGATATGATTTCTCTCTTCTTGAATTTCAAGAGACTTTTCTTATGACCCAATATGTGATCTATCTTTGAAAATGACTCATGTGCACTTGAGAAGAATGTGTTTTCTGTGGCTTTGGTGTGAAATGTTCTGAAGATATCAGTTAATTCCATCTGGTCTAGTGAGTCATTAGGATTGATGTTTCTTTGCTGATTTTTTGTTTAGAGGATTTTTCCAATGGTGATAGTGGGGTGTTAAAGTCTCCTACTATGATTGCATTGCTTTCAGTCTCTCCCTTGATAACCTACAGAATTTTTTTTTATGCATTTAGGTGCTCCTGTAGTGGGTACATATAAGTTTACCAGATTTATTTCTTCTTGTTGGGTTGCTCCTTTTAATATTATGAAGTGGCCTTCTTTATCTCTTGTTATGTCCTTCAGTTTGATATCTAATTTCTCAGATATAAGTACTGCAACCCCAGCTTTACTTTTAATTTCTATTTGCCTGAAAAACCACCTTCCATCCCTTCACCCTCAGTCTGTGTGCATCATTTTTTCTGAGGTGGTTTCTTGTAAACAGCAGATATATGCATCATGTTTTCTTATCCAATCCTTTAATGTCCTTTGATTGGAGCATTTAATCCCCTTACATTTAAAGTTATCAGTGATAGGTACTTATTTGTCACCATTTTTATTCTTTACCCTGTGTTCCTTCTTTGCTTCCTATTTCTTTTTTTTACAGCAGATCCTTTAACATTTCTTGCATTGCTGGTTTGGTGGTAATAAATTCCCTTAGTCCCTTTATGTCTGTGCAGCTCCAGATTTCACCTTCAATTTTGACTAAAAGCCTTGCTGGATGAAGTATTCTTAGATTCAGACCCTTCCTTTGCATGACTTTGTATATTTCATTCCATTGCTTTCTGGCCTGATAAGTTTTTGTTGAGAAATCAGTTGCTAGTCTGATGGGGGTTCTTTTCTAGGTAACTTTCTGTTTATCTTTGGCTGCTTTTAAGATTCTTACTCTTTTGTTGGTGTTTGCCAATTTAATTATAATGTGCCTTGGTGTCAGACTTTTGGGTTTCATTTTCTTGGAACTCTGTGAGCTTCTTGGATTTGTGTGGGTTTTTTTCTTTGCTATATCAGGGAAGTTTTCTGTCATTATTTCTTCAAACAGGTTTCCTATTCCTTGCTCAGTTTACACTCTTTCTGGAACCCCTATTATGTGGATATTGTTTTTTTCATGTTATCCCAAAGTTCCCTTAGGCTCTCCTCTGCTTTATAATTTATTTTTTCTAGAATCTTCTGTACTTGGTTATTTTTTCCTACCTTGCCTTCTAGCTCACTGATGCGGTCCTCTGCTTCTTCCAGTCTACTTTTGATGTTTTCTATTGAGTTCTTTACAGCAGCGAAGTCATTTTTCATTTCTTGATTATTCTTCATTCCTCTTGGTTCTTCTTCATTTCCTCTTGGTTCTTACTCATATTGTTGAATTTGTCTTCAATTCTTTTCAACCACCTTATGACCATTTTTTTTAATTCTTTCTCTGGCAGCTTGCTTGCCTCCATTCCATTTACTTCATTTTCTGGTGATGCCTGCTTTTCTTTTATATGTGGGCTGTTTCTTTGTTGGCCCATGGTCTTTCTTCTCTGGGTGTCTGGTTATGTAGTTCTCTCTCCTGCGCTGACTTAAGGGCACCAAATATAACAAAACCAGGTACAATGCACAAGGCACTGAACAGAAATGTATTCTCGGTGTTAATAACCACAAACAAGGTTACCACCAGTGAGAGACCAATTAGGGAAAAGTAGAGAAAGAAGAAGAGAGTAAAGAGAAAAAAGAAAAGAAAGAAATGCCAAAATGAAATTGGGAGAAGGGAGAAAAAAGAGGGGAAAAAAGAATAAGAGAGCCAAAACTGGTTTGACTCAGTGGATAGAGTGTCGGCCTGTGGACTGAAAGGTCTCAGGTTCGATTCAGGTCCAGGGCATGTACCTTGGTTGTGAGCACATTCCTAGTAGGGTGTGTGCAAGACGCAGCTGATTGATATTTCTCTCTCATCGATGTTTCTAGCTCTCTGTCCCTCTCCCTTCCTCTCTGCAGAAAATCAATAAAATATATTTTTTTAAAAAAGAAGAGAAATAAAAGAGAATTAGAAAGAAAAGGGGAATAATTTATATATATATATGAGGAGAAAACACCAATAGAACAGCCACTATTCCCAACAAATGCTGGCAACAAGTACCTGGAGATTAATACAAACTATAAATAACAACTAATATCAAGGGAGGCAAGGGAAAACAAAGATAAAAAATAAAACAAAGTAAACAAAAAAACAAAATAAAACAAGTTGAATAAGCAAAAACAATCTCACAAATAAGTTAAAAAATCGATATAATCAACGTTCAAGCAAAGAACAACAAAAAGACATAGACAAAAACAATTTATGGTTGGTGAAGACAGAGAAGAGAGAGGTGTGTATGAATTTGGAGTAGGGGATTGGAAATTAGATATATAAATGGGGTGAAATTTTAACCAGGTAAAAAGAAAGAATAGGGAAAAACTAAAGTAGGAAAGGGGTAAGAGAAACAAGACAACAAAATGGAAAAAGTTAGGAAGAGAGTGTTGGCATAAAGTAGAATTGAGATGGAGTTAAATTGTGCTAAAGGAAAGATGAAAATAGAATGTAGAACTCTAATCCCAAAGTAAAATAAAGAGAAAATAAAATGATAGTTCTTTTTTTTCAAAAAGGTAAAATAATAGTAGTAATAATACTGGTTGAAAATAAAAATGTAATAATTGAAAAGGTAAATATCAATTGATGAAAAAAGAAAAAAATTAGTTTTTTAATTAAAAGATGAAAAAAATTAAAAATAAAAGAGTAGAATGTGCAGTAGTGGAAGTCATTCACTTCCTCCTTTGTTCTGTTTGGCACACCTGTTTCCCTGTTGGGATGTCATTGCAATTCTCTGTGTTTCACTGTTGCTCAGTGTTGTAAGCCAGTCCTGGTTTTTAAGCAGTTGGTGTGTCTTAATCTCTTTATTGGTTTGTGATTACACCAGAGTCAATTTGTGAGTCATCCTCTGGGTGGCAGTGTTTTGGAATTGACCTCTGATACTATAGGTCCTCTCTAGCCTATGCTTAGATCCTGCTTTTTCTGTGGCACTCAATACCCGTTTGTGGGACTGGGTTGCCCCAGAGCTGGTTCTCTGATCCCCAGGCTCCAGAAAAAACACTTTTCCTCTGCAGTCTCTTAGGATGTCCCCAATTGGGTGATCCTATGTATTAGGCTTAGCAATCAGAAGCAAAGATCTGAAGAGGAAAGAATGCAGTCTGTGCATTCCCCCATCCCTGCTCCTGTTCAAGCAGCAGGGACACTTTAACAACTCCCAGGCTGTTCTTTTGCCTCAGATCAAAACGGGTTGCTTTCTTGAGCTCCCCTCTGTTAACAGCTATAACAGCCACCTTCCACATTTAGTGACCACACCCTGCCCATGGATTTCTCTAGGTGCAGCTTTCCCCTGGTCCAGTTCCCACAGTATGCATGTCTCTCTGTTTTGCGGGACCAGAGACCTCACCTTATCCCAGGCGAAATCTGACCTTTCATTGTGGCATGTGGAACTCCTTTGAATCCGAGTGTTTGCTCCAACTGGGGAGCAGTGTTCTGAGTCTTGTAGCTGCTCAGTGGCTGCTGCAGCTGTAGTTTTACAGGCTGTTCAGTGGGTGTTGCAGCTGTAGCTTTTTAGGCTGCTGTAAACATGCACTTTCCCCTTCAAGATGGCACAGTCTTCATGTTTGCGCTGGTGTCTTTGAGAGAAAAAAACCCGTGGCAGTGGAGCTGCCTTGTCAGGAGAGCCCCATCCAGCAGTCCCCTGAATTCTCCTGTAGGCTAACTGTCCTTTAACTTGCTAACAAACACTCCCAGTGCAACCCTCAGCTGTTCTCTCTGTCTGCTCAGCGACAAGGCTCCGGACACGTCCGTCTATTCAGCCACAATTTTTTTCTCTCCAACAGTTTTTCTTAACTTTTCACCTTTCTTTCTAGATCTTCATCTGTTGGTAGATGTGGCCTGAAAGCAAGAGCACTTTCCAAAGGAGGAAGAATTAAGAGAGTGAGTGTGGAAGGGATTTTTAAATTTCTTCTTTTTAAGCTTAAATTTACTTCTAAACAACATTCTTTTTGGCCACATCTCCTTTATTGAAAAGCAAAGTAAGCAAACATACATTTGACCCATGAAGTACCGATGCCCTCCCTTCCCCCAGCCAACCTGAAGAGTAGGCTGAGTGGGAATCTGAGGCATTATGTACACATCTTAAAATTCTGCTGCTGACTATTCTGGTTTAGTTTAAGAAATATTTAGCAACCTTGTCCTGCCAGGCTTGGCAACTAAAACTTCACTTTCTTGCTCAGAGTAAAATGGCCCTTTTACAATTCTTATAAATAGTTAACTTTAGAGCTTCTTTCTTTCTTTCAACATTTCTCTTTTCCTTCTCATCACATATGCAACCTTCATAAATTTTACACTTTCAAATTAGCCTTCAAGCCTTCTATCTCCTTCAAAAATGCATAACCATGCCTCAGACCTTCCATTAAGTATTTCTACTCTAATATTCTTTCTTTCTATCATGTCTTCATCAACTTGTACAGATCTTTCTTTCTTTTTTAAAAAAATGTATTAGAATTATTTACTCTTAGAAACCTTAATTTTTCAATGATAACAAAAAAATAAACAGCCAGAATTTCTTAGATTAACATTTATCAACACTTTAAGCACACTCTTAGTTTCAAGAAAATATACATTCAATAAAGTACAAGAGACCTTCTATGATAAAAACTAAGAGCAGTTGAATTAAAATGTGTCTAGCAATCAATGTTTCAGTATTGTATGCTATTTTAAAATATTTAGATGTTTATCATTTAACCCAGCAATGCTCTAAAGTCTTTAAGTTAATAAAGACTTTGGAAAATTATGTATAGGCATATAAGGCTGAAGAAAAGGCAGAAGAAGGAGGGAGCAGACCCTGCAGACTGTTCCTAGACCTCTAGCCACTTGGATTCAAAACTGCTGGATTTTTCCTTAGAGATAACATGCTAAAGTTTGGGAGATAATGAACTTGTTTTTTTATAATAGCGGACTGTTAAGTAAGCATATGCAGTAAAGAAAGTTATTCTTAGGGAAAGGTGGGGTGGGGTGGAGTGGGGTGAGAGAAGGTGCTAAGGTCAGATCAATTTGCAGAGCTTTAAGGGGGGTGAGAATGTTGGCCTTCAGATCTAAAGGCTCAGTGAGGGGTCCCTTCACCATGTCATGTCATAGAGGAGCTTTGCAAGAAGGCCAAAGTTGTAAAACTGGAGGTGAGAGTTCCCAGAGAGCCTGAGAAAGAAGAAAATTTCTTGTTCAGAGGAGGGGACAGTCATGGAGGAGATAAGGAGATAAGCTGTTTAAAGTCCAAGGAATGGCTTGGCCTTGTGAGGTGAGAGAGTGAAACAGAGGTAGGTAACTGTGGTTTGGGACAACTGGGTTTTATTGAAGGAATGCATGGTAGCTCCAGCCAGGCACTGAGGTAGAATGAGAAAAGAGTGAATGGGGGTATTTAGTAAGATGAATTGTAGAGGTGAGGTGGCTAATGGCCGCGAAACTAATCTATCAACCCCAATAATAGAGACTGAGGAGGGGACAAGGGTCCCAGCAAATTCGGAGAGGGCAGAATAAGTAGCGCTAGTGTCAATTAAAAAGGAGATAGGCTTACCTGCCACCACAGTTGTTAACTGAGGCTCTGTCCTGGTGATGTAAGTCTGTGGGGCCTTGTCAGGGCATGGGCAGCTTCTTTGGTGGCCAGTCCCAAGAGGTCTGGGAGTTCCCAACCGGATCCAGAGGGCGGCCAGGCTGGACTGGCTGAGGCCTGAACCAGAGGGGCCAGACTACAGTCTGATTGCCAGTGGCCTTCCCTTCCACACCTGGGGCAGGGCCCAGGTGGGGGTCTCGTGGTTGGGCAGGACTTGGCTCAGTATCTTTCCTTGCTGTATTTGAAGCATGAGCCCGGAAGAGGCTTAGGCCCTGACTTACCCTTGGTTGGAGGACGGGTACTTCATTTGGGATTCATGAGAGTGGTGTCTAGGAGCTGGAAAGCCTCCTTCTGGGCCTCAGCCTTGGCCTGATCTTGCCTTTGTTTTTGGATTTGGGTCTCCTCGTCTCTATTATTAAAAACCTTAAAGGTCAGGTTAACGAGGTCTTTTAGAGGGGTTTGTGAACCTGTGTCTATTTTTCGAAATTTATGGTGTGTGTCGGGGGTTTATTGGGATATAAAATGGGTGTTCAGAAGAAGGGTTCCCTCTGTGGAGGTGGGCCCTAAGGTGGTAAATTTCTGTAGAGGAGGACAGGAGGATATAGATGCTATGCCAAGTCAGGACATAGGACTGGGTCAGGCACTCAAATTCCTTAGTAAAGGTGGTTGGGTCTGTGAAAAAAGACTTGTGATGCCTCTTAATCTATGTGAGGCTGGACATAGAGAATGAGACGTGGATTCAGACTATACCCTTAGTTTCTGCTTCCTCCCTCAGAGGTAGAATGGAGAGGGAACAGAAGTGGCTGTTGAGGAAGGTGTTCTTTGGGTAGCTTGAGAGTGAGTGTTAGGTGGAAAAGGGCTGTTTTGGAGTTCATGTTTTCAGGATTTGGGTTCTCAGGAATTGGGGAGAAGGTGGTTGCTGGTTAAGAAGGTCTGGGTTGTGGGAATCTACTGCAGGTGAGGGAGGGGTTGTATAAGAGGGTATAGGGGACAGCCAGATGGCGGCATAGATAAACACCTACACTACTGCCTCGCACAACCATTTCAAAACTACAACTAAAAGACAGAACGGACATCATCCAGAACCACAGGAAAGCTGGCTGAGTGTAAGTTCTACAGCTAGAAGGAAAGAGAGGGCCTCACAGAAACCCAGAGGCAAAAAGCTGAGGTACGGAGACGTACGCCCTGAGAGAGCGGGTGCTGGAGTACCTGGCTGGCTTTCTCTGGCAGGAGGGAAACAGAGACTGTCAATGGTATTGAACCCCTTATCTTACAACACTAAACCCCAGATCCAGCCAAAACTCATAGGGGGGGAGTTTGGACTGTGAAAAGGGAGAGGTGCACAGAAATTTAGGGGAGTCGCAAAAGATCAGAAGTTTGGTGGCGCCCACGGCACTGCGCAGAGGACAGGCAGGAGACAGACCCTCCCAACTTCGCCACTTCTGACTCCATTAAGCCCCTGTTTTGGGCGAAACCCTGGGGACCTAGACTCGTGTGGTCCTGGTGCACAGGGGAGCCGGAAAGGCAGCGGTCTAGAGGCACTGTGAGTGCGCGTGCACAAGGACCGCTCCAGCGATTATCCAGTCACGTGAGACTCAGGGGCCGTGGAGGGCAGGGCCGACTGGAAGGCAAGGTGGTCCCTTAAGCCCTGAGACTCCACCCATCCCAAGCTTAACAGAGGCTTCTTCGGTTTTGCAAGTCTGGTATCACAAGGCTGAAGTCAACACAGAAGTTTCCCCGGCATAGTGAAAATGCCGAGAAAAGGGAAGGGATAACAAACAAAAGAAATGGAGGGAAAAAAACGACTGCATATAGATTTCAAAACCACGCTTATAAGGTTTTTCAAGAATATGCTAGAAAAGATGGATAAATTTATCAAGTCCCAAAAGGAGATGCAAAAGGACCAACTAGAGATGCAAAAGATCCAACTAGAGATGATGGATAAATTTAGCAAGCCCCAAGAGGAGATGAAAAAGGACCAACTAGAGACACTGACTGAAATAAAAAATATTATACAGAGTCCTAACAGCAGACTAGAGGAAGGCAAGAATCAAGTCAAAAATTTGAAATATAAAGAAGCAGAAAACACTCAACTGGAAAAGCAAGAAGAGAAAAGAATCCAAAAATGTGAAGATAATGTAAGGAGCCTCTGGGA
>PVJN01005105.1:30000-52622 GCA_004026805.1 Lasiurus borealis | reverse complement strand
TCAACATCAGAATTGTGGGGGTGCCAGAAAAGAGAGAGATCAAGATACTGAAAACGTATTTAAAGAAAAAGTGACTGAAAACTTCCCACATCTGGTAAAAGAAATAGACTTACAAGTCCAGGAAGCACACCGAACCCCATATAAAAGGAATCCAAAGAGGACCACACCAAGACACATCATAATTAAAATACCAAGAGCAAAAGACAAAGATAGAATATTAAAAAGCAGCCAGAGAAAAACAGTTCATTACCAACAAGGAAGCACCCATAGGACTGTCAGCTGATTTCTCAACAGAAACGATGCAGGCCAGACGGGAGTGGCAAGAAATATTCAACATGATGAATAGCAAGAACCTACAACCAGGAATAATCTATCCAGCAAAGCTATCATTCAGAATTGAAGGGCAGATAAAGAGCTTCACAGATAAGAAAAAGCTAAAGGAGTTCATCAACTCCAAACCAGTATTATATGAAATGCTTAAAGGTACTCTTTTAGAAGAGGAAGAAGAAAAAGGTAAAAGCCAAAAAATTATGAACAACAAATACATATCTATCAACAAGTGAATCTAAAAATTAAGTGAATTAAAAATTTTGATCAACAGAATAAACTGGTGAATATAATAGAATCAGGAGCACAGAAAGGGAGTGGACTGATAATTCTCAGGGGAAAGGGGTGAGGGGTGTACAGGGAGAGACTGGACAAAAATCATACACCTATGGATGAGATCAATGGGAGGGAGGTAAGGGCAGAGTGAAGGGTGGAAGCTGGTGGAGGGGTGCTATGGAGGGGAAAAAAGAGAAACAAATGTAATAATCTGAATAATAAAGATTTAATTTAAAAAAAAGAGCGTATAGGTTGGTGGTCTGCTGGGTCAAGAGTAGATTCAGAATCAGAATTGTTAGGGGTATGATGTATTGTGTGAAGGAGAAATATCTGATGGCTAGAGCAGGACCAAGAAAGAGGATTGGGACTGATGGGTAAAAAAGGCCTAGATTTAGGGAATCTCTAACCATTTTCCATTGCTGTGACAATTATCTAAACTGTTCAGTGTGTTAAAATTGAAAGTGCCATTTTCAGGCCACTGAGATTTATTATCTAGTTTAGGTTGTGGTCAAACAGTGTTACAAAATAAAGTGAGGTAGTTGGGCATGATCGCCCCCATGAGTGTGCAGAGGGAGTGCAGTGTGGCCCACAAAAGAGGAAGGGTAAGTGACAGATGACAAATTCAAAGGTGACTGTTTAGGGTAGGCATCCCTACTGCTAAACAAGTCACCATGAGAAGTAACAGGTGACTCTCTGGACTGGGTGACCCCAATCCAGAAGTATCCAAAGTCAAACAGCCGAGGAGTCTTCAGGCCTAGCCCTAGAAAGAGACTTTTGAAAAGTCAGTGAGAGAGAGGAGGCAGAAGACTCCAGATGAGGAATTTTTGGAAAGTCATTCACCTAGAGAAGATTGGCCAGTGTGGGATGGAGGGTCAGCAATGGAGAAGGAGAGATTCCTGGTCAGGCATCTTCCTTGGCTGGCTGGGGAGGGGGGACCCCATAAGGGAGGGAGGCCTGATCAAGGCTGACAATCAGGACCAGCTGCCACTGTCTACTTGGGGTGACCAAAGCTTGGACAATTGCTCCCAATCCTCGGTTGCCAAAGGAAGAATGCCAGAGTGGTGAGGGATTATGAATTTATCCAATCATCCACATACCGCACACCAGATGGCTGAGCCTGGATAGCTCCAGCACCCAGTGAGGGTGAAGTATGGTAGCAATCATCTTGGGTAAAAACTGCTGTTTAATTTTTAACCCTGATGTTCTGGCTTTTGTACTTATTTGCTTGCTAAAATAATAGAAAATTTATTTTGATTTTCTGAACTTACATAAGTTATCCCCTTCGATTCAATACTCGATGGATTGTGGTTTGAATATCCCATTGATTGTGATGCTATTGGTCTTTCAAAACACATTCCTTTGCATCTGAAGACCAGGACAGCACAATTACTCTAAATTGCCTCAGTGGTTCCAGATACTGTAATGTGTTTCATTGACTGTTGACTCAGTGGTCCCAAGACCTGAAATTGTAATTAATCTTTGCAGATAACCAACTTGCTCAATTTAGCTTCTATAACTGCTTTTTGCAAACCAGGTTCCTCATTCCAAACCTAAAGATGTAATCGATACCTTTGTGATATTTGCCTATATAAGCCTGATGATTCCACCATTTCGAAACTGTGAGATTTGGAGCCATAACTCCCTCTCAGTCGCCGGCTTTATTAATTAAATGACTCATTAATTTGGTCTTGCATCCTGAGTATTTACTCGTGGGATATATTACAACAAGGGGAGTCAGTGGCTTTTAAAGGACTTTCGGTGATCTTTTTTTCTGGGCAGAGACTTCTTTATGCATACCCAGAGGGAAGATAATGGAATGTGGTCACCGCAAGTGAAATGTGATCTCAGAAAAGGGAATATCCATAGTGAAATTACCTGGGAAGTCAGTTCCCAGGCAAGGGGTATCAATTCAATTGCTTGGTTAAACCTTATAGGCTGATAGTAATAACTAATGGTAATAATAACATAAGGAATGGAACTGATAAATATTAAGAACTAGTAGAAATCTTTCACTCTCAGTTAAAGCATTGGCCTGCAGACTCAAGGGTCCCAGGTTTGATTCTAGTCAAGGGCAGATACCATGGTTGAGGGCACATCCCCAGTAGGGGGTGTGCAGGAGGCAGCTGATTTGATATTTCTCTCTCATGGGTATTTTAAACTCTCTCTCTCTCCCTTCTTCTCTATAAAAAAATCAATAAAATATATCTTTCACTCTTATTCTGAGCCTCATTTCCTGAGTCCTATTTCAGTGTTTGGACAGGACTCCAAGAAAAATTGTAGACCTTTGGGTCTTGGAGGAGGGGAGGTGGATGGAGAGTTTAGGGAACAGGAGTTAAAAAAAGGAGACATGGTGGATTGATCCTAAGGTGGTGGTGGGGTGCTGATCCTCTCTGATAATCTGATCAAGGCAAATAGAAATTCCAGGGAGATGATACAGTTTTCGTGTTTCTGGCAAAGAATGAAAAGATAGGGCGGAGGCTGGGCCAGGAGAGATCACCTGGCTCCTGTGGTAGCTCTGTTGGATTAATTTGAGACGCAAACTCACTGTTAACATGGGCCTCACTGGCCAAAGGGATTTATGTGGATTAAAGTCACTGTATAGCTTGAGTCCTTTCCCACCCATGCATCATCTTATTACACCTTGGAAGCATGCAGGCACGCTTCTGGACACCAGACTAAGAGGAGGACTACCGCTTGCCCGGGATCTGATGAGGTCTGAAGGAGCAGAGGATATCCGAATGCTAAGGCCAATATCTAAGCGGGTCCAGTATAACACTGACTGTCCCTTTCCTGTCCCTGCTCCGGTCCATTTTGGGGAGGGGTCAAGAGGGCCCGGCGGTATGAGTTCACTATTGCAAGGAGAGTAGGCTGGCCTCGGGCCCAGAGAAACAGGAGGCTTCCTGAAATTGGATGTGAAGATGGGCGCCACCAACAAAGTACTGGAGTGGAAAAGGGGGACAGCGAGCGACCCGAAGCACAGCCACGCCCTCTATCTATTATCCATTTTGATTCACAAAATGGTGACCAATGGGGAATGCTGGGGCCTGCGTGCGCGCCAGCTTCCTGTTGCGGAGGATGTGGGCGTGTCCGAGGGAGAAAGATGGAGGAAGAGAGGTAAGCACCAGGGATTCCGCAGACCGGGGCGGGAGTAGCTAGTGCCTGCAGCTCCCAGGGGTGGGAGTAAATGGGAATCCTTCCTGGGAATGCATTCCCCCCACTCTCTCGTCCTGCTGTGTGTGTTGTGTGTACAGTGCCACGCTATTGACCTGCTGTGTGGTATGTACATTTCCTACACTCACCCTGCTGCGTGTGCATTTCTAAACTGCCCTGCTGGGCGCTTATATGTGCATTCCCCAATGTCTTGCCCTGCAGTTTGCGTGTATATGCATTCCCCATAATCTCGCCATGTTTGTGCGTGCGTGCGTGCGTGCGTGCGTGTGTGTGTGTGCGCGTGCGCGCGCGCGCGCACGCGCGCACACGCGCAATCCTTATAACTCTACATGCCTTGTTTGGTAGTGTACTTTCTAAACCATTTCCCTTGCCGTAAGTGTGCATTCCCAAACTTATCCTACAGCGTGTATGTATTCCTCTCGCCTTTACATGTGTGTGCATTTGTCACTCTCTCGTCCTTCAATGTGTATTACATACACTTTCATCATGTGTGTATGTATTCTCCACATTCTTGTCCTGTCATGTGCGTGTGTGCGCATTCCCCACACTCTCACTCTGCCATGAGTATGAATTTTCTTTATTCTTACTCCTTCTGTGTATGAATATTAGACTCTCATCAACCTGTGAGTGCGCACTTCCCACACAATAATCCTGCTGTGTGTTCATTCCTCACATTTTCCCTTTTGTGTGTTTTTGTGCCTTCCCCAGACTCTCACCCTGCTTTGTGTGTGCATTCCCTACTTTCACCCTGCCATATGTTTATTCCTGCCTTGTGTTTGTTCATTCCCCACACTCTTCTCCTGCCATTTGTATGTGTGCATTCCCTGCATTATTACCCTGCCATGGTTGTGTGCATTTTCCACACTCATCCTGCCATAGTTATGCATTTTCTATTCTCGACCTGCTGTGTGCATTCTCTATAGCCACCCTTCCCTTTTGTGTGTGCATTTCCTGCACTCTTGTCCTGCCATTTGTGTGCGTGTGTACAGGAAGTTCACAAAAGTAGTACTATGGATTCTTTTTTCCATTCCTCTCCTGTAGGAAAAAGGTTTTTTTCCACAAGAAAATTTCTGACATAACCCACCAGAAGGTTAACAAGATATCTCTGTGTGTCAGAGTTCTGAATTTTTATTTTTCCTCTTTGCTTGTGCCATCTCATTTTTCCAAATGGAATATCTGTATCTGTGTAACAAATATTATTATAAGGTTAATAGTGAAAAAATAAAACATTCTAAAGGATATGTCAATGAGCTGATAATTGAATAGTTCTCTCACATCGTCACTAATTCATGCCTGTCCCCCAATATATTTTCATCATACAATATACATTTTAACAAGTTTCTCAGGTGACTCTATTACACTCTAAACTTTGAGAGACACCACTGAGTTTTTCAGGTTAGGCTAATCCTGTGCTGAGGTAACAACTTCTAAACCTCAGTATATTAACACAGAGGAGGTGTACAGTATTTCTATCACAATAAATGGCCAACATGTGTTGAGGTCAGGAGTGAGGGGGCCCTGCTTCCCATAGTCTGTCAGGGATACTGGCTGACAGGTTTCACAACCAGAACATCATTGGTCACTGGCAAGGGAAGGGTGTTCTGGAAATCTCACTCACTCTTGTAACTTTAGTCAGAAGTAAAATAAATCACTGCTGTGCACAGCTGATTGGCCCAAACTGATTACATGGCCTCACCTAACAGCAAGGATTGGGGGTGGTTATTGGCCTAGGACAGTGATCGGCAAACTGTGGCTTGTGAGCTCCGGTTTGCTGTTTTGTTAACTAATGAGTTTGCCAACCACTGGCCTACTAAGTAATTATAGTTTTCTGTGTGCTCAGAGAATGTATACTATAGAGTGAGAAAAAATAAGCTCTAAGAAAAATATTCATAAAAATTCAAGGGGAATGCCTTTCTAAATACGTAAAGTACTAAAACTAAAAATTAAAAAGTGATAAGTGAATTACAAGAAAATTAGGTATCTATGAAGCAAAGCAAGACTGTGCCCTTCGCTTTTTTTTTTTTTCCTCTGAAACCATCTTGGGGATCCTTGTGTTTCCAGAGCAGTCTTCAAGGTTATGGCAGCCTGGTGGATGCTGGTGGGACTGGATTCCAGCTGGTGTGAGATGAGGATCCAGGGGCTCACTGTGGCAATTTGACAGGATGAATCCATCCCCCTGGTGCTCTGAGGATTAGAGACTCACCCCAACCACACTCATCTCCAGGTTGTCTGGCTTTGGCTTCTCTGCTCCAGCCTGCAGCAGGCACCAGACCCTCCTAGGCTGATGGCCAGGCAGTCCTGGACATACTAGTACTAACCTGGAGGACGATGACTGGCCCCATCTGAAGGCAGAGCACTTTGCTTTTCCCTCCTTCTGTTTCTCTTTTGGAGAACTTTGTAGGGGAGGAGATAAAGTCTCCAGGATTTCTAACTGGGAACATTGGTTGGTGTCATCTTTGAGCAAAATGTCTGACCTGAGCCTGACCAGGTAACTTGGAGCTGAAGCAGAAGGGGCTGGCCCTTCCTCAGAGTACAGTGAAGTGCACCCACCTCCAACAAGACCACACCCTCGGTCCCTTACCCACCTTGCCCAGACTCCCAGAAGGGCCTTGAATGTGTCCCAGCCTGTTTGGTTGGTTCTCTGGTGACTTTAGCTGGATGTGTGCCTGGCATAGTGCTTGTGATGTCTGCATCAGCCCAGGCCCAGAGGCACAGGAGATATGCCATGTCCTGAGGGTGAATACGACTAATATTTTTGCTACACCAACTTTCATTTGCTTAGTACTATTTGCCTATACAGTATATTAAATATAAAACATATATATTTTCCATTCCATTATTTTGATCTTTTATGGATAATTTTATAGCATCTCTGAGAAAAAGCATGGAACTGGATTATGTGCTTTGAAAAAATCCCATCTGAGGTTTTCCTTTTAATGTGATTTTAATGCATGTACATTATGACTACTGACATACCTTATATTTCTACTTTCCTTCTTTTTTGTTTTCTATTTACCATGTTTTTTTTTTTTATTTGGGTCCTTTTCCTTCTCGCCTTTCCTGCTTTTGTTTGGTCAATGGAGTTTTCGTTGGTATTTAGGAATTTATAGATCCTATTTTTAATCTTGTAGTGCTTATCATAAGAATTTATTAAATATTATATTTTTATATTTTAAACAGAATTGTGACTATCTCCAGCTTCTCTTTCTTAAAAAAACAAAAACATTTTATTGATTTTAGAGAGGAATGGAGAGGGAAAAAGAATCATCAATTGGCTGCCTCCTGCACAGCCCTTACTGGGGATTGAGCCTGCAACCCAGGCATGCGCCCTTGGCGGGAATTGAACCCGAGACCCTTCAGTCTATAGGCCAATGCTCTCTCCACCGAGCCAAACCAGCCAGGGAAGCTTCTCTTTCTCATACAAACTTTTATATTTTGAAATTTTAAAAATGTATACAACTTCTGATAATTGGCATTTCTATAAGCAAGCAAACTTAACCATTATTATAGTTCACTGTTCATTTGATTGTAGAGAAAGCTCAGCTAAGTGTTACCTTCATAATGAATTAGGAAAAAAAGAAAAAAGAGAAGAGAAAAAGCTCCTTAATTTTTAATGGTATCTTTAAAGAACTTAAAAGTGTGTGGACTTCAAGTTGAGAACCATAGATCTCAGGCATGCATTTTTCACCCTTTATTTTTGGGAAGGAATAGAGAATTATACTTTTTTGAACATTTATTCTGTGCCAGAAGTTTGTCTTAGGCAAGACAAGCCTTATACTTAATGGCTTTACCTTCTTTACTTTTTGGGCATTTCATCGTGTCATGAGAGTTATTTTACATGCTTCTCTACCAATCCACATACATTCCCCTGAATGGGAAATGGGCTCATTTCTGTTGATAATTATATTGATGAAAATAATAATTAATACAGCTGTTTACTGTGGACCCACCTTGTCAGCTGTGTGCTGAACCTCATGGGGAAAATATACAGTACTTTAAAACCACCCTTATATTTTTATTTATTTTTAAAAAAATATATTTTATTGTTTTTTTACAGAGAGGAAGGGAGAGGGATAGAAACATCAATGAGAGAGAGACATCGATCAGCTGCCTCCTGCACGCCCCCTCCTGGGGACGTGCCCGCAACCAAGGTACATGCCCTTGACTGGAATCGAACCCGGGACCTTTCAGTCCGCAGGCTGACGCTCTATCCACTGAGCCGGTTTCAGCTCACCCTTATATTTTTAGAAGGGAAGCCATTTAGGCACCTAGATCGTTGGATGAATCTATATCACCTGAGAATCTTGCTAAATCAACATATATTTAAAAATAAACATTTTTATTGATTTCAGAGGGGAAGGGAGAGAGGTAGATAATCAATGATGAGAGAATCATTGTCCGGCTGCCTCCTGCATGCCCCTTACTGGGGATCAAGCTGGCAACACAGGCATGTGCCCTTGATCATAATCGAACTCGGGATCCATATCTGCAGGTAGACGCTCTTATCCATTGAGCCAAACAAGCCAGGGCTAAATCAACAGATATTTAGTTAATAGTTTGGGAACACTTATAATTGCTTTCTTTTATCAATAGGATGGCCTGATTTAGATCCTAATAAAGTACTTCTCTTGAATATTCTAATGCATTTTTTTTAAAGGAACTAAAAGAAGAAATCAGCTAAAATAAAAAGAAACCACTTATGAACTTAACTGGAAAATACTGAATTATCAGTCATTGAGATGCTAACATGTGTATTATATTCTTATATTTTCTCTCTCTTCCCTGTCCTGCAGAGATCCAGGAGGGGGAGGTTTGTAACATAACTGGAAGTAGAAGCTGCTGGAAGCTAGTGGCTTTTACATTTTGAAAGGGATTATATTCCTTGATGAAATCAAGCCAGATGGAGGGCATTTGAGAGCATTAAGAAGAGAGGTCAGGGTTTGCAGGTCCTTCCAGTAGCCGAGATATGATTATTTCTTCCATGTCAGGACCCAAAGGAGACTCTGTGGTAGGCTCAGGTAGGCTGGGCACCTAGTCTTGCCAAATATTCCTACTCAGTGATCTGGTGCTAGCTAACACCATATGATGTTTGTACAGCTAATGGAGATGAGGATCCTCAATAATAACTTAAGTGGGTATCCCACCAACATGCTATGGTTATATCTCAAGGTCATTTTATGCTCACTTAAAGGTAGTTTTAAAATGTGGCATTTCTAATATGCGAGCTAAGATCCAATTGTTTGCTAGACCTCCTATTCAAAGTTTTCATAAAAGGAAACAAACCCTTAGAGTTTGTGAGTATCACAAGCTATTTTACAACTGTCCTCTGAATTGATGAGTTCTTAAGAACTCAAGTAGTTGCAAGCCCTAGGTCCCACAGAGGACAATTCTTCTGAGAATATATTTCAGGAATGTGTGTGCTAGAAACCTCATTTTCCTCCCTGATCAGTGTCTATGTAAACTACATCAAAGGTCTTCCTGGCCCTTTGGCTTTTAGTTTGGCCAAAGGGAAATACCCAGTAGGAGATAGACAGGAGGGAAAAGTGAGGTCAAGTATACCTCCCCCATTGATTCTTTTTAAGGTCTCTGTAAGCTGACTACATCCGTATGATCACAGCTGCTAAGTGGCCCATACCATACAGCTGTCTACCATTCCAATAAGCCCTCACTGCTCCCACTTTCTTTACCTCTTATTTTCCTAGAGGTAGCAATACCATATTACAAGCTGAATAGTGTCACCTCTAAATTCCTATGTACAAGTCCTAATCTTCCCAGTACCTCAGAATGTGACTATATTTGACGATAGTCTTTATAGAAGGAATCAAGTTCAAAGGTCCTCAGAGTGGGCCCTAATCCAATGACTAGGTTCCGTGTAAGAAAAGATTAGGACAGAGGCACAGAGGACAGACCATGTAAAGTCACAGGGAGGTGGCCTTGTATAAGCCAAGGAGAGAGGCCTCAGAAGAAACCACACTGCTGACACCTTGACTTGACTTCTAGCCTCCAGAACGGTGAGAAAATAAATTCCTGTTGTTTAAGCCACCCAATCTGTGGGGCTTTAATGTGGCAGTCCTAGCAGACCACGATCCTCCTACTCTTCTGCTGACAGCTTGGGAAAAATTCGTTATATTAAGCTCCTTATATCATCCATTTTGAGTCCCACTTATTTCCTGCTGGGACCCTGAACTGATCCAGTAGGAGTACATGTGATTCTTACTCCCATATTTGTTCTTACTATAAATTTCCATATAATGTAGACTCATAAGCACAGGCATCCAACATTCACCCCTCTCCTCCAGATCCCCTACTCTAGGATTCCCAATGCTGTGTCCAAGGGATTATAAAAACAGGAAATATGACATTAATGCTAAAACAAGGAAAGCTGCTTGCCATCCTTGCCCCAAAATCTTCAAGTACAGTATTTCTGATAGAGGTAATACTGAGGGGGATGCCCATGCTTCCTCTTATGGGAAAGAGCAAAGCATAAGTTTAAGGGACTGTTATAATACCCACAAAATATCCTATTAAACCCAGCCCAACTCATAGGGGCAAGAAGCAGAGACCAAAGATGGCTCTTCAAGCAGCAGTATAAAGTAATTCCACCTTAAGAAGCCACACTGAGAGGAATTGAAGAGGACGGGCAACTGGCATGACAGGGCACACTCCAGGTTGCTACACCCAACAGAAAAAGGAATTCACCAGGAGTCAGAACACTGACACCACCCAGGTCTTTCCTGGGCCTGCTGATGATTCAGCTTTAGTAATATTAAAGACACAATGCAAAATTATTTGCTTTGAAATTTAGAAACAAATTTTATTTAAGATCTGAAATACAGTTCCTAAAATATCAACTTCTCCAGAAAACCGTGGCTACACATTAATGCATTGCCTCTATCATGTTAGAACGTGCATTAGACTCAAATACAAAAACCATGAGACAAACCACCATCCTTCAACAATTTGAGCAAAGATAGAACGCCTAAGGAACAACATAGGTGGACTTGCAGAGGATGGGCTGTTTTACTTCAAGCACCATTAAAAAAAAGAGCACAAATGCATGGGTTTTCAGGTATATACATTAAGTTGAACCTTTGGCACTAGGAATCAGGGCATTTTTATCACGTAGCATTAACACATAATTAGAAAATTGTGTAGTGTCAAAGGGATAGAACCACCAGCATTCAAGCAATGTTGTCAACTATGCAAGAAAATGTTCTACTGAATGTTTCTTTTTTTTGTCTAATTACTGCATACACTGGTAGCAACTTTGAAATGAGAAAAGGAGCTTGTACTCCTCCTTTTATTTTCTGTTTAAAACAAAACAGAAAAACTGAAATATAAGCCCTGTTATACATTAACAATTTTAAAGGACATCAATTATACAAGAAAAAGACTAAGAACAAAAAGAGTGTTTACAGATACCAGACATAATGGTGAGTGGTCAGTAGACCCTCACAGGGCTTTGCGGTGGTACTCAGCCGAAGCTACTTTGTAATCACTGGCAGTAAACAGAGATGCAGCATTCTTTGCCAGATATTTTAGGAAATCATGCAAATAGCCCAACAATAATGCAAGGCTCTTCTCATCAAGGGGTGTATATGCCAGCATTGCTCCAATTCTTACGAATAATCTCAGTAGGTGTGGTGCTCCATAAACCTGGGACATGGGCGCATCAGGGTGAGCCAAGAGGATTTCAGCATACTGGGGCCTCTCAAATTTGTAGAGCAGCTGGGTGCCCAACATAACATTGAAGTATTCTTTTATTCCTGCAACAACTTCATTCACTGCATATTCCTTATTGTCGACATTTCCCTGCGATTTCTTGCAGCCTGCATACTCTTCTAGAATGGCATCTACATTTTTCTTAGCAGGGAGTTGAAACAGCTGCTTCTGCCTGGTAACTAAGTCCCAGTCCTCAACAAGCCATGGTTTTAATTCTTCAGGAATCTTCACTTTAACTTCCATTCTATTCTTAAATGCATCCTCGCTTTCAACAGTGGGGTCAGCCCGCGCTCTTTTCTTCCGAGGTGGCTGAGGGGCTTCGCTGGTACTGCCACCATCTCCGTTTCCAGGAGTCTTCTGCTTGTTCTTTCTGGTCTTCCTCACGGATCCAGAAGGGGGATTCTCTACAGAGCGACCCCCCCATCTGCCCGGGAGGGCTGGTTCTAGATTCTTCTGCTGTGGACCAGTTGTCTTCTTTCCTGATGAGGCCCCTCTCATCTTACTTCTCTGCATATTGCTTCTAGTTGGTTTTTTGAAGTTGTCTTCTTCTGCAGGTTGTTGTCCACGAGTTTGAGAACCCTGCTTTCTGGAACTCATTCAACCCTGTTTTTATTTCAACCACTGTAATATATAAAGTATTTTACTTGGTTGTTTTCTATAGTGACCTTGAACACACTATGCTTCATAAAGGCCTGTTAAAGCCCAGTACATGTTACTCTTGGAATTTGAATTTCAAGTCCTATTTCAGAACCATTTCTAAGTGACTACCTCATCAGACCTGCCAATAAATTCTTTTTTTTTTTATATCACCCAAGACAGGAATATAATTTTGGAGAAGAAAATAAATTAAGTGGGGAAGAAACTACAAAAGGCAGTGGAATTGAAATTCAAGACTTTTCAACAGGAAGAATGACAACATGAAAGAAATAAGATATACTTAACTGGAGGCAAAATGAGTAACAGTATAGGTTTCTGTAGAAGTCCAGGTAGGCCTGAACTAGAATGATGAGACAAGAGAAACTGAATACAGAATTTGGTAAATGAAGGAGTGGGAGGAGTCAAAAGCGGCTCTGCAATTTTAAATCTGGGTAATTAATGAATTAATAAAAGCACTGACTTTTAATGGTTACTTTGGAATCAGCAATAAAACAGTAGGAAATTCATCCATTCATCTATTCAGTCAGCATAGATTACTGCATATTTGTTTCGGAACAGGTACTATGCTATGTGCTAGCAATTCAAATATTTAAAGTGACAATTATAAAACAAGGACAGTGGTGGGATTGCATATTGGTGCAGCCACTATGGAAAACAGTATAAAGATCCCTCAAAAAGTTAAAAACAAAACTACCATATAACTTAGCAACTTCACTGATGGATATTAATCTGAAGAAACTGCAAACACTAATTTGAAAAGATAAATGTATCTCTATGTTCATTGTGGCATTATTTATAATAGTTAAGATATCAAAGCAACCTAGGTGTCCATTGATAAACAAATGGATAAAGATGTGTGTGTGTGTATATATATACCACATCTTTATTATTCAGCCATGAAAAGGAATGAAATCTTACCATTTGCAACCGCATGGATGGACCTAGAGGTTATTATGCTAAGTAAAATAACTCAGAGGAAGACAAATATAAGATTTCACTCATATGTGGAATCTAAAAAACAAAATCCACAAATGAAACAAGAAGAAGCTCATAGATGCAGAGAACAAACTGATGGCTGTCAGATGGGAGGGGGTGGGAAAATGGGTGAGAAAGATGAAGTGGATCAAGAAGTACAAACTATTAGTTAATAGGGAATACAATCAATAACTATGTATGGTGTCAGATGTGTAGTAGACTTATCATGATCACATCGTGAGGTATATACATATCTAATCACTATAATTAAAAAATAAAAAGGTTAGTACAATAATAGCTATAAATAGACTACTTTGGGAGCAAACAATAAATGATTCACAATACACTTTCATGATAGCCTGTTGGAGGAGATGATAAATTGGTGAGGGGTAAGTCAGTGATGACTCTAGGTACTGAGAATGGGTAATTAGGTCATTTAGTATTATCACCAAATGAGACTGCATCCAGAGGAGAAAATGGATTAGAGAAGGAAAGTTCAGTATTGGATCTACTAAGTGTGAGGTGTGCAGTAAACATATGACTTCAATGCTCAGCTGAGAGGCAAGAGCCAGAAATGGAGATCTGAGCCTAATCACTACACAGATGGTAGTGGAAATTATGAGAATCAACAACATTTTTCATGGAGAGAAGAGCAAGAAAAACTGAACCAAGTATGGGATTCTTGGAGAAAAAAAACACACAACTAGGAAAGAATATTTAAGGGGTGAGCAGAGAGAGAGATACCACAGGTGAAACAAAGTAGCCATAGAGGAATTAGGAAAATGTTTTGGAAGCCAAAGAAGTTGAGTTTCAATAAGGAAAAGGGACAATCTATAGTATAAAATGCAGAAGCAAGAGCGAGTAAGATAAGATGAAAAATAGTGTTCTAAGATTCTTATGGTGTGGCAAATAACAATTTCATTGACTTACATAATTCTTTCTTCTTGGTCTTCTAAGAATTTTTAGTGCTTTCCTAGATGGAATCTTACAGATCTTCTGAGAAGGTATAGAAGAATGAGGTGGGAGACAACCTAGAAAGGAAAGCAAGTATCTGCAATGAAGATGAATTTTTGTGAAACACAGAAAAAAAAAATCTAATTATGAACACGTGGTTTACAATTTGTATCAGAGGAAAAAATGAGTTCTGTTAGACATACTTCTATTTTAATTAGGCTCCAACAGGGAAATGGCAATTTATTTTTATTTTTAATCCTCACCCGAGGATTTTTTCCCATTGGTTTTTGGAGAGAGTGGGAGAGGAAAAAAACAAAAATCAATGTGAGAGAAACACATTGATTGATTGCCTCTTGCAGGAGCCTAACCAGAGCTAAACTGGCTAGGGTAGGAAATGGCAATTTAAATTATGTATGCACACTATGGAAGAACATTCAAATGAATTAAGCAGAGATCCATGTACTGACATGGAAAGATGTTCAATTACATATTACTAGATGCCCAATGCACGAAATTCATGCAAGGGGCTCAGCTTCTGCCCACCCCAGCAGCTGCCTTGGCCCTTGCAGCCCCAGCTTTGTCCAGAAAGGACGTCTGATTAATTAGCATATTATGCTTTTATTATTATAGATTAGGTAAATAGGCAGGTTGCATAATAGGTACAATAGGATCCCAAAGAAACAGCACAGGGAGGGACATAAGCATCAGTCTCAATTCTAATATACAGTGTGATTCAATTTGTTTTAAGCCAATACGTATAAGTGCACAGAAAAATATGATGGAGAAATACCAGACTAAGGTCAGGGTAACCTCTAGGAAAGAATGGGGGATGGCAGACCAGGTTTCTCTGGTAAGTACAACTTTCACCCACAGAAAAAACCCTCTATCCAACCTCTAGTTCTTAAGACAACATGGGCAAGTGTCAGGGAAACCCTGAGGGGGAAATAAAGAAGCAAGCAATGCCAGAAAGCTACAGTGCCGAATCAGGGAAGCCAGTTATTGGGAATAAAGGCCTGGTGCTAGGGCTTTCATTAAAGAAATGATAGCCTCTAACTCAGTGGTCGGCAAACTGCAGCTTGTGAGCAATATACGGCTCATGAGCCACGGTTTGCCACTCTATTGAGTTTGCCAACTGACCACTGCTCTAACTGAAGGGGCACAAAGTTCTGAGCAGAAATTAAAGGGCAACTGTGGGCCTCAGAAAGCATCTAAATCTGTGAATACAGAAAATGACCCTCTGAGAATCTGTGACATATCAGTGACCAGTGTGGCATGACATTATATATTGTTAACTATCATGCTTACAAAATAATTTTTCTAAAAAAAAAATTTTGACAGGGACATGGTTAACTAATGTAGGTGAAATTAAAAACTCCACCTGGGGCTAATATAGTCTAGGGCAGCGGTTCTCAACCTGTGGATCAAGACCCCTTTGGGGGTCGAACCACCCTTTCACAGGGGTCGCCTAAAACCATCAGAAAACACCTATTTCCCATGGTCTTAGGAACCAACAGACAGCTCCTTGGTGTAGCAAAATGTAGCAATGTAGTTTACTGTTGTCATATGAAGACTGTTACCCATGCTACACGATTCAAGACAAAATTTCATTTATTTGTAATTAGAAATAAATATTTCACAATATATAATTACATATTGTTTTTGTGATTAATCACTATGCTTTAATTATGTTCAATTTGTAACAATGAAAATACATCCTGCATATCAGATATTTACCTTACAGTTCATAACAGTAGCAAGATTACAGTTATGAAGTAGCAACGGAAATAATTTTATGGTTAGGGGACACCACCACATGAGGAGCTGTCTTAAAGGATCGCGGCATTAGGAAGGTTGAGAACCACTGGTCTAGAGCTTCCATAAACAAGGGAATAGTAAATCTATAAATTAGAGAAAATAAGATGGGCCAGTTCCAACCAGACTGTAAAACACACAGAAGTAGAGCCAGATTGGACAGTAAACTATTTTGGAAGCCACATTGGTCATCCACAATTCCTTAGTGAGGAGGAACCTAAGAATGATAGCTGAACGTATTGGTGGTATGTGTGTAATGTCTAAAACTGCAAAAAGAATTCTACCTGGCTTTCTAAGTGGGCGAGTTCCGTCATTCTCTACAAATGTTTTTACCATTTATATAAAATCCCAAGTTGAATGAAATATCTTATACTGCACAGAAAATACCTGTACCAATAGTCAAGGTTTGTGCCCAGTGAATAAAGCCAGGAAAGTAGCCTCTAAAGAATTGTTTCGCGACCTTTATTTTCACCTGAGTATCCTACAGATCAAGCAATCATTATTACCTGTGAGCCAGAAGCCAGGCATCAAAGGTAAGGAATACCATCCTTTTGATTGACTGGTTCCTACTTGTCACAGGATAGCCTTAATCAGGTTGCTGAACTCTACATCTATGGACTGGTGACAGATGTGCTGGGTACATCCTTCATTTAAAAAGTTGGCACTTTACAGTGCTTTATTTTGAAGCAACTTATGTCCCTAGTGGGTATACTATAGTGAATAAAAATGAGGTGATTCAACTAATAGGGGAAATGGAGGCACAATTTAGGGATAAGTTGTCAAATATTTTTTTACTTGTCTTCTATAGATCAAGCTCAGGCATATGAAAACATATCTGTGTGTTTACCTTAATTTTCTATCTTAAATTTTTGTGTAAATATTCATTAAATAGAGGTGAGCTCCTACTGGATATCAAATCTCAGATCTTCCCTTTAAAAAAAATTGCTATTTCAGCCCCCTCAATTTATCCTATAATTAAAGCATTTCATATTATTCCTGTAAGTTCCCCAGATGCAAATTTAGTGGGTCAAGAGGTAATATGTTGTTAAATTTCTTTCGTAAAAGTTTTACCAATTTCCCATCTCATACTCTGGTCAAATAGCACTGGCTAGATATTTGGCTATCCTCATTTAATTTGTAAATTTGGTAAAGAAAACGGGTTTGGTTTTTCAGTTTGCACTTCTTTATTAATAATGTTATAAACATTTAAAAAATACCTATTGGCCATTTATATCTTAGCTCTTGCTCTTTGCCATTCTTTCTTTAAAAAATACTTATTGAAAGTATTACATGTCCCCCTTTTCCCATTGACCCCATTATTAATGATTCCAACACTTAGAGCTCAGACATTTTACGTCTGATGTTAAGTTTTATATGATGAAACATGTAGTTTTTCCTTTCATTAAGTTTAAAAATTAAGATTACATCCTTTTATGGATTTTATATTTTAATCTACCCAGAATTTATTACATAAATTATGGACTAAAAATCTATATACTTTTCCTTAACTTATTTTGTGACACCATTTATTGAGGAATCTTTCCTTTATATCCTACAAAGACACTCAACCACTGAGCACACCAGTTGGGCTGATTATTCAATTTTAAAGTTTCTAGATTATCTGTCACAGCAATGTCTGTTCTCACACCAGTTATCAAACTGGTTAAAGATGCAGGCATTCTCCTTACCACATCCCCTCCCCAATCCCAGAATGAGTGTGCATGCTTTTAAATCTTTTTATGTACACATTTTTACACAAATAACATACCTTTAAAACTAAGTGTGTATGTTACACACATAAGTGAATATATATATCATGCATTAACTTGGTCTTGACAAAGTAAAATACATATTGCTCTGCATCTTTTCTCATGGACCTTCTTCTGTCCGCATATACGTAGTTCATGTTTTTTAATATGCACATCATTCTATAATTTCTACAGAGCATAATTTTACCAGTTCCATGTTAATATAGACAGCACACTTTAACCAGTCCTATGTCAATACTTCATTATTACAGAAATGCTATAATAGACATCAGTGTACAGATATATTAGAGCATTAGGAAGTGGAAACTGTTCAAAGCATTTGCTAATTTCTTTGATGAGATAGTCAAATTACTTTGTAAAGAACTGCTTTAATTTGCACTTCCAGCAAAAGTGTAAATGTTTGTTCACCCAAACCCTTCAGCAACACTGGATATTTTAAAGAAACATTTGTATTTTTTTGGGGGGGGGCAATCTAAACATACTTTATTTGAATTTGTGTGATATTGAGCATTTTTTCATATATCCTTTTCATATGTAAATATTTTTGGCCCCTTTTCTACTGAATTGTTTCTTTTATTGATTCCTAATGATTAAAAACTAAGTTGTTTTTTTTTGGTATGTTGGAAATACTGTGTCCAAACTTTCAATGTGTCAACCTTTTGATTTGTGAACTTTGGCATTTATGTCATGCCTAGGAAAAATACTCTCAGAGTGGTTTAAAAATAATTTCCTACATTATTTGTGTGTTGTTTTTTTTTTACAGTTTCTTCCTTATATATAACAAATTCCCCCAATATTAGTCCATCCTTTCCCCACTGATTTGATATTATAAAATCCTAAATTCCTATAGATATATGGGTCTATTTTAAGGTACTCTCTTCCCAGTAATTTTTGATTATTCAATTAAAAATATTTTTATTGGTTTCAGAGAAGGGAGAGGGAGAAAGGGATAGAAACATCAATGATGAAAGAAAACCATTGATTGGCTGCCTCCTACATGCCCCACACTGGGGATCAAGCCTGAGACCAGGGCATGTGCCCGGACAAGGAATCAGACTGTGACCTCCTGGTTCATAGGTTGACACTCAACCACTGAGCCACACCAGTTGGGCTGATTATTCAATTTTAAAGTTTCTAGGTTATTTGTCACAGCAATATGTCTGTTCTCACACCAGTTATCACACTGGTTTAATTATCATAGTTTAAAGCCATAAATGTTGCCCTAGAGCAGGGGTGTAGGGAACCTTGTTTCTGCCAAGGGCCATTTGGATACCATTCATAATTAATATAGACTTCTGTTGCTAGGGAAAAAAGCTCCTAGATTTATTGAATTTCAAGTATGTCCTGTGGTTACTTTGGCAGGGCCAGATCAAATGATTTTGCAGGCCTTACATAGCCATATGTTCCCTACCCCTGCACTAGGGTAACATTTGTAAATGAATTCCAAGGATGTTCCATGCAATTTTATTTGAAGTATAAAAACACTGGACTTTAACTAGAGGACTATCAATAGCGATTTGGCAAAATAAAAGGTGGTTATATCCATAATATGGACTATCATGCTAGTTAAAGGAATGCCACTATGAAAGGAATAGAATTCTATGAATGGACATGAAGAAACCCCAGACAATTTGATTAAAAATAGCAAGTTGCATCCTAGCCTGTTTGGCTCAATGGATAGAGTATTGGCCTGTGGACTGAGGGTCCTGGTTCGAGTTCCATCAAGGGTACAAACCTCGCTTGCAAGCTGGATCCCCAGCCCTGGTTGGGGTGCATCAGGGAGACAACCAATCAATGAGTCTCTCTCACATGATGTTTCTCTCTCTGTCTCTCCCTCTCTCTTCCACTTTCTCTAAAAAATCAATGGGAAAACATCCTCAGGTGAGGATTAACAATAACAACAAAATAGCAAGTGGCAAAACAGTACCTATAGTGTGATACCATATTTAAGTATAATAAAATACTATATATATCCATACATATTTTAAAACAGGCATATAACTTAAGAGATCTAGAAGGAAATAGAACTGATAATTGTTAATTCTGGGAAGAGTAAGAGAATTGGGGTGGTGAGAAAGAAAATCTAAATCTACTTTGCAATATTTAAAATTTTTATAAGAATTTCAATTCTGTGACTAAAATTTTATATTGAAATATACATATTTAATCCACAATGTTTTACTGATCTATTCTTATCCATGGATCTCACATATAGCTAGGCTTTAAATTATTACAGTGTACCGTATATTTTGTAGGCATAGCATTCAGTTTGGTTTCCTTCCCTACTTATAAAGTCTTACCCATCCTCAAAGGCCAAGTCAAGTTTCTTTTTCTCCTAGAGTCTTTCTCTATTTCTGGCTACTGTGGCTTTTGCCTTCTCCGAGCTCCTATTGGCCTAACAGTCTACCTCCCTCCCTTTATTCCTTAATCATTCTCAAATGGCGTCTTATAAAGGGGTTTTGTGTCTACCCATCTATTGCATGTTTTCCACCAGGTAGTGCCCTCCTCTGCAAATTTGCTTTCAGAAAATAACAATATAAAAGGAATATATAGTGATTTCATAGGTAAATGAAACTGTTGAGACAGAAAACCTTCCTTTATCTCTCTTCATGTAAGTGATGGGTTATTAAAAAATGCAGATTGCAAATAATAACATTTCTATGTATGGGTGTGTAAAAAATGAGTATGAACAACATCTACAGTTTGTTGGAATAAACCTTTTAATGCACCTATATGTGTCACATTGATATCAAATCTCTCCTAGATCTTGGGACTACTTTTTATGTCACGGATTTTTTGAAATGTGAGACAAAGGAAGAATAATATAAAAGCTGCTAATAGACTAAATATGGTTATAATTTGTTGGTTAAAATTATAGTTTCTGGAAATTTCCTTATCAATAGACTCAGTATCATTCTGGATTGTTAGGATGAACCAGAAGTTATAATTTCAGAATTCAGTTCTAGTAGTAACTACCACTTCTGGAAAATTAGGAGAGAAACCAACAGTATTATTTTTATTTTTACAATTCCAAAAAGAGGTATCAACTGCTTTTAGAAGTGTACCAGAAGGACTAATAGAACCATAATTACTAATAAATCAAACACTTAACTAATGTCAAGCATTGTCCTGATACTTTATATCTAATCCCCTTAACAATCCTATAAAGTCAGAACTATTATTACCTTTATTTTACTTTTGAGGAAATTTAGGGATAAAGTGAATCAGTATCTTGCCTAAGATCATTCAGTTAAGTGGCAGAGCCAGGTTTTAAATTAAGGAAGTAAGTATTCGTTCTTAACCACTAAATTATGCTGCATACTGGATGTCACAGAGAAAAACAATACATAAATGTATGGAACTATTAGGGTTCAACTGTAGTATCTTTTATTAAGGAATATAAGACTACACAGCCCTGTGTTTTTTAGGTACTTTATGTAATGGAAGAACCAATGGACTCAACTCCATCTTTCCCTTCTTAGAATGGAGTGCCTTCCCTGATAGATACTTACTAATATTTAAAATAGTCCTGGACAGTAAAGAAGGTTATGTGGAATTATCTTGTTTGAGAACAGAGGTCAAGAGAAGGGAGGCACTTACCCAAGATTCTGTAATCAGGATCAGGCCTTCTGATCCTTACAATGCAGCAAACTTAGCTTTTCTGATAATGGTCTAGAAGGTCAAACAAGGGGACAAGAAAGGACATAAAAAAGATATGAGATGATGGTTTTCTCCTCCTCCATCAAGGATTGCATTTTATCACACACAAAGGACAGCAAAGCTGATAAATAATGTACAAGCGTTTCTTTTTCCTTTATTGTGGTTACATTTTCACATTTACTTTAGTGTACATTTATCCTGGTTTTTGAGAAAGTAATTAGTTTTTGTTTGTTTTTTTTACCTTTTTTTAAGGAAATTTTCAAATGGTTAAAAATGTAGAGGTATGTAATATTATAAACCCTTTCAAATCTATCATCCAGCTTCAACAATTACCAACTGAAGGCCATCTTGTTTCATCCCTAACCCCACCCACTGCTCCCCCCAAGTCCGATTTTTTTAAAGCTCACAAAATAGCTGACTTTCTGTATTTTATTATGGAAAATTTCATACATATATCAAGGAAGACCATAGTATAAGGAGCCCTATATATGCCCATCACTCAGCTTAAACCATTATTAACTTAGGGCCAATTTTGTTTTTCTATAACCCTCCCCACTTCTCCCTACTGTTGTGATTATTTTGAAACAAATCGTAGTTATCAATGTATTTTGAAGCCAATCCCTGACATTTTAAAAATTCAATCCGTATTTTCGTTTATATCTCTGTAAGAAAAAAGACAATTTAAAAACAATCACCATACCATTATAACCTCTAAAAAATTCGGCATCAATTCCTTAAAAACACACCAAATATCAAATCCATCTTCAAATTTTCCCGATGCTTTTGAAACGGCTTTTTATTTTAATGTCTGTGTGTTCGAATCAGGATCCAAACAAGGCCTACTCATCGCATGTGGTTCATCTCCAGCTCGCTCTCCTTCTCCATCTCGTTCTCCCCCTCCCCCATTTTTTTTAAACTTTTCAATATGGAAAATTCCAACCCCCGCTATTTTGAGCTAATTTCCAAATAGTACATTATTTCATCAGTGAAGATTGATATATCTCTCTTATAGCTCTAATTTCTTCTAGGCAAGGAATCAATGGGCAAGAAAAGCACTATAATGAACGAATTTACATAATTTATGTTTTTTTTCTCATTCTGTTAGGCGGATTTTTCTCTCCACAATAACTACTATCTTTTGGAGCTAGGCTTCCTATTAAATACCGTATACTCTCTAACATACAGTACACGCTTCTGAGGTACACGTCTCTGAGGTAAAGATTTATCACCATTTCACCAACATGGAAACCGAGACACAGAAAGAACAGGAGTCAGCCCGAGCTGGGCGTTGGCGTCGGA